>DWNJ01000925.1:0-13334 GCA_018250275.1 Udranomia eurus
TATGGCTGTATGCATAATGGTTTCTTTTACTAATTTAATGTATTTCTAATGTATTATTATTATATAAAATATTATCTCTCGGCACTTTTTCTCCGTATAAACTTCGACTGTGCCAAATTTCATACCCCTCCGTTCGTGTAATTGTCGTAAAAATCGTTCTTAAACTTTTTGCTTCACCTATTAATATAACCTCATAAAATGCGTGGTTACCGATTAATCCGATTTGCTTAGTGACGTAACTATAAGGTGTGACCACACGAAAACGCGAATAAATTATAATTGATAATAACATGTTAGACTTAACTCGAATGCAAATTAAATTGCGGTTATATATATATTTTTATTTCGAGAATATTTAAAACAGTTAGAATGAGACATAACTTACGCTTTTATCATAACAATGACTGTTTTTACGCAATAAAAATAAATTAAATCCGTTTAGTTGCGGGATAAAGACATATTTATGAGTACTTAAAAATAACTGTTACTTTTGTGAATTAGGGTATGGTAAACACACGACTCTACTCACTCTAAAGAATAAGATGGGAGTCATGAGTTACTACATCTGAGGATACTATAACCGATATCTCCAATCGAAACGAAAATAGCTACTGCAGACTGCAAGCGACCGCCCCGGTGGAACGTTATAGGTTCGCCCATCTATCACAGAATTCATTCATACGAAATTCCTTCGTTAATATCACAATAAGTACTTAACATTTACTTTAATATAATCCCCGGGGCAAGTGCGATACCGCTATTTCGCACACGCGGGCAGCGTAAGGCGTTATTATATTTTCTTTCTCAATAGCATCATTTATTTTCACAACAATGGTGGACATGACATTTGAGGTAATTTATGTCTCAGTACATTAATTTCAACTAAAGTGAATATAATAATGTGAGACATATTAATGCGCGCTTTCTACGTGTGAAATTTTTGTTTGGCATATACATATAAGGTGCTTACTGACGGTGAGAAAGATTTATTAAGATGTTTTGATAAGAGATATTGTTCCGTGTTATTTTCTTTTATAATTAGATTTACTTTAACAAGAGTCGTGAGATTTGAAAAGGGAATATGGGTTGAGAACATTCAATTCTTAAACACTGGGCTATCATTGCACACGAATAAATATTTTGAATTATGTTTGAAAAATAGATTCCATTAACATCAAGCAACTACGGACGGAAGCTTGTTGATAGTTAAACAACGCTTCGGGCCTAAGCTTAACTATCCTCTATATAAATAAAATATAGATGTCTGCCGTTCTGCATTCATCGCGGAAAATCTACTTAATCGATTTAATTAAGGTGTGTTCTGGTTTGACGTGTGTGTGTCAAACATAGTCCTCAGGGGTAGCGTTACTACATTTGTAGTCGATCTAAGAAAAAACTGTATTAGCTTTGTACGACCATGTATTGGCTTGATTACAGATGTCCATTGGCGACAGTGACCACTTCCCGTTAACTCATCAGTTGGACAGCAAGCTGTTGTGATACGTCACAGTTATAAAAAAAACAGCACAGACAGAAGTCGCGGGCACCGGCTAGTTTCGAATGCAAAATGACCATATCGAGAAATGTGTTTAGATTAATATCACGCCTATGTCCAGCAGATACGGGGGTTCGTTATAACCAAACGCAATCTATCCCGATAAGATAGGAGTAAATCTTACGTGTCGGGTTGCCACCATTAGCGGACCGGGAAACAATGAGTCCAACGGGAATTAGTATGGACAGCCGCTGGCTAACCGTAAGCACGGAATATTTATATGGGATTGCTTCAGTGATATGATAAACATTGATACCAGTAGGCGGGATGCTACTGTTGTGTACAATTTATTGAGTTCTTTTTGTTAATTGAGGCTCGACTCTAGACTAGCGGTCCATCAATTTCAGTCTACGGTTATGTATTTTAACTTAAAGAGCTTACTTATTTTTGGTTATTTTAGATGGTTCGTTATTTATACAATATAGCAGCAGTGTTCTGGTTTGAAGGGTGTGGTAAAAGAGAGACGCTCAACGCGTTCCGCTCGGTCCTCAGGGATAGCAATGCATCTGTTGTCGACGTGAGATAGTTTTCAATCATAGCTGGGGTTGATTACAGACGTACTTGGACGGCAGTGACCATTTTTCACCAGGTGGGTGTTTGCTATGCTGTAAAAACAACCTCATCTTCATCGTTTCAGTTTTAATAGTATGATACCGTTTTTATTTAAATTAAGTAGGCCAGGGGTATGATGAAAATAATTTCCAAAAGTTCTCAATTAACAGCAACTCTCCAATAATATTGCACTTATTGCACATAAGGATCTTATCACGCTTATTGCCACTATACCTAGTTACGTACAAAATCAAATAGGAAACGATAGTCGGTTTATTCTTTTGTAAACCGTTGTACGTGTTTCAGTGGAATCCTAGACCAGTGTAACCGCGGTCTCTGCACGCGACGCGAGAGATTTAATGCCTTGTAAGAACAAGACGTAGACAGAATGAACACCGCGCCAGATAAAGGAATTGACGAAGATGGATTACGCATAGCTGTGTTAGAATGACAAATGAATCTCTATTTACCTTTATTTAGTTGCAAAAAATTAATGATACATTTATTGGATTTGGACTATTTTAGCTATAAACGATTAAAAACTAAGATTTACAGTAAATTACAAGCTTAAAATTACTGAGCCACCAGCAGAGAGTTAACCTCGGTATTTCGCTACACGACATAATCCTCAACCAGAAAATTAGAATTGGGAGAGGTTAACCGACATTGCTCTCAGAGTCAACTGAATTGACAACGGGCAAGTATCAAGAATAAAATGTTTTTATACATTATAAGGCATACAAATACACTCAATGAACGTCATATACATTTTCATTAGTTAGTGGCTTCATGACTTGGAGAATTGACAATCGATGGGGAGAAAAGTCCTCGAATAGCGATCTCGTCTTGGCAAAACAAGCGCCGAAGGTGAACTGATGATCAAATGAAGATAACAACATGTCAATTGTTAGGAAAGAAAGGGCATAGAGCTAGTCGGTAGCAAAACTTAGGAGCGGCCTGTACCTGTGCCTGTGTGCATATACATAAATATGATGTTTAATGAAAGACATTGCGTATTAATATTTTTTATAAACATATGCACATAAACTGATACCATCAGCTTAATAGATACTCCACTTTTAATGAGCGCAGCTTGCTTCATTTAAAATATTTATAAAATCTCTCTTACATAAAGTGTTAATAGTTGATGCTGACGTGAGATACGATTACATCTGCTTTCACTTGTTTCTAACTTAGGCATAACTTAGATAAATATCTGATCATCATAAAAGCAATGTTATTGAAAAAAATTGCTTATTAATATAATTTTTATCACTAAACTCTTGTGAGTACTCTCATGCATATTTTAGAGTCTCCAGAGTCTGTATATCAACAATTCCATATGTAAATAAATGTAATTAAATAAGGTAAATTAAAGGCAACGCATACCTAATACATCTCTCTCTCTCTCTCTCTCGCTCCCTCTTTTCTTCTCTGTAACATATTTCTATGCTTTAATAGAAATGCAACGCGCTCATCTCAACAGTTCCGGTACATTTGTAATTTAACTGCTAATTTCAATTACAAATTAATTTAAGGTATGGCTTCCTAACGCAACGGAATAAGTTTGCGTATTGATTAGTAACGTTACAGCATAACACTCCTCGTTTCGTTCGTTTATTCGTCTGTTTAAAGGATATCGTTATTTATAAAGCAGTCATGATTTAAATGGGGTAATGAAAGAAGTTGGTTCTCTTACATGACTACTACTACATACTAACTATACATATTATATAATAAACTTGTAAGTGATTGATGTCTGTATATGGAAGATAAAAGAAAGCCATTTTAGGGGTCTTTATTTAAATAGTAGAACCCAAAAAAATATATATAGAATTTTTGTCTCTTTGTCGGATTGTCTGTGCGTTTGTGCACGCTAATCTCAGAAACGGCTCAAGCGGCAGAAAATTTAGTGTTTGTTTCATAAAATTCGGAATCATAAAAATGGAACGGGGACTGGGAGGCGGTACGAAGTGCGCCGGGTCAGCAAGTTAAAAAATATATAGATATCACTAAGAACATAAAAAGACGAGTACATATTACAAAACAATTTACATTCAATGTTTACTATAATAAAATTCTGACGTATCAAACAAAAGATGCCTAAAAAGCTTTGTTTTGAAAGTTAAAAAGGTATCAAGTTTAAGTCGTTATATGTAATATAGCAACTCAAAAATTTATACGCGTAATAGGTACTATCGATGGATCAGAAATATGTATTCTTATGAAACATTGTTGCATATACGTGTTTTTAAATTCAACGATAACAATACGAACTCTTACATTTCATATCTCGGAATGGAAATCCGGGGTCCACTCCACAAAATAAACCACCATTGTCCAGCATCAGTCGTAAGTTTCAGATACTCGTATAAAAACAGCCCTAACGTCTTTCCAACCTTTTTCGCCTTCGGACGTCAGTGACGTAGAATAATGCAATAAGTTAGCTATTTTATCGAGGTTGAAACACATAAGTTGAGCTGTCTCTAAATGCTTTCTTTAAAATATATAAAAGTGCCTATTGTCTTCGGAGAGAGCTATCCGAACGCGTTAACCGATTTACATGGTAACAACGGAGTTATTAGATTACTTGTCTTGCTATATTTTCTGATAAATGCACGCAATTGTCATCTTTGCGGGCTATTCGTAAGACGGAAAATGGCTTGGGGGACACCACGATGGCTATCGCTTTTCCGATTACAACCGCGGTTTAATAAATTGATTTATTCAATGAGTGTAAGATAATCCAGGATTTACGAAGGTGTCGAAACTGATTATCAATATTTATTACTAACTGTTTATTACTAACGTTTTCTCCTCAAGAACGTTATGCATGTAAGCCTGATCAAATTGTAAATAAGTACAAATCAATTTGCATCGATACATGACTAAAATATCAGTGCCGTATCTGTAATTCTATCAGATGTTATCTTAAACTAGGCAAATGATTTGCAAATATTTATACATGAGTCACGAAATGAAACTGCTACCGTAAGTAAGTTTAAAGGTGGTGGTAAACCTTTTATGGTTCAACTCCGGAGGCACAATCGCCACACCTATTTCTGCCTTATAACAACAGCGTTCTTGCATACTTAATCGTAATGCATAATTACTTAATTAATTGAGACATACTTAATCGAGGGTTTCTTCAGGGGAAGCAACGCAAATGTGCTCGACTTAAGAAAGATCTGTTTGGTTACAGATAGATGGACTGCATGCTCGTTTGCTATCGCCTAGTTATAAAAAAAAAAGTAAATCATTATCTGTAACATTAAGTTTTAGCTGACTAAGAAAAAAGCAGATTTTCTTCAATTATTAATGGATTCGTAGTTATAATGAAAATCATCTGATATTTTCAATTATTTGAGCATATTTTTAGGCCTTTGGTTACAAACAAAAAACAACATTCCAGTTTTTTTCCTATAACAACCGTAAAAATCATCATAAAAGAAATAGAGATATGTATTGATGTTCTACCATTTTTAAGGTATTTAACGCCGGCAGAGCTGAGATTGAAAGACTAGTAGAGTATACAGTTTTTATAAACATTCTACATGACAAATATGGTGCTGTAAAGCTCATAATAAATATAATTATATAAATAGACTCAGACTTGGATATTCTACTAATATTATATTATACGGAAGTTTGCGGGGATGTTTGTTGTTATATGTCTTAATTTATAAAAAATTTGCATAAATCGACCAAATTATAACGATAAGTGTCAAGAAGTCTTCTTCGAGTATTTTATTCTACATAATGAATTATATTATTACTTAATGTAATTTAATGTTATATTATTAATGTATGTCATGCTTATATTAAGAAAGTTATATGTGCCTGTAATTGAAGAAACACTCTACTAATATAGGTTTAAGATATATGTATGTTTGTGTTAGTGGGTACTTCGTGGTGCATTAAATTAATTAATTAATTTATATACATATAACGCGGGCAAAGCTGCAGGCTAGTTTTATATAAACTTTAATACTTCTTGTGACAGGGTCCGCTTGACTGATTGGTTCCCTCATATCTAGCGGGCATATCACACAGAAAATTGAGTCGTTTACGTTATTTTTTGTCTACATACCGTGGGACATGATTAAAATGTATATTAAGTTGTTAGTGCGTCTGTGCGTCCAAGTAATTAATGTTAAGCTTAACGAGCCAATGTTATGAATGGGGCAAAAAAATACAATGCGTCACAATTACTCAAGTATTTTACTCTTAATTATAAAAATGTTTTTTTAGTATTCATTTAATTTTTTACAATTATCTTTTTATTTATCTGATAATTCAACAGCGCTACAAAGAAATAATTGTCGACAGAGTAATTAAGTAGCTTTACGTGCCAAAGCCGTAATAAGGAACACCTGAATTCAATGCTATTTGGGTTTGAATTATGTGACAGGGTGGATACATATATACGGAGTCGTTCCATCGCAGCCTGTAAACGGTCATACAAATTTAATTTTACTTGCAGCTGTTCACAAATAAACAGGAGTGACAGTGACCGCTCAACATCAGACAAGATGTCCAATTTACGCTCGAGTAAATAATAGAAATATGTAATGAATCATTACGTTCATACTAAAAAAAAACAATATAAAATAACATTTTAAATTAGAATCGGTTAGAAAATTTATGGAATACTATTGATTTGCACAAACCGAGGAACGGGGAAGTCAAAATATAACTTTTAATAGTAATCCTAATTAGCTAGTGTGACTCCGGTCACACAGAAAACCTATCTGTGCGTGTAATGGTCATACGCATGGATTTTGCCTTATTTTTTATTTATCAGTTTTTATATAGATAAAAACTACTTACATTACGTAGCTAATGTAGGTACTGTAATGTAATGCTGATATAATGTACAATTGCAATTTTTCTCTCTAATTATTTGGTTTATATCTACCATATCGTTGGTATTTATTAAAAGCTACTTCCCAAGCAAGCAATGGCTTACCATTAATCGTGTAGATTCATTGAGCCCCGCTGCAATGGGACGTTCACATACGCCTGTAATGGGGTTTCCGTCTTCGTATCGAACAGGCCATTGAATTTACATAATTAAGGATACTAAACTATCCCACCCATTCGCACCGTCTAGCACTATATACTAGATGCTAGATGCTAGACTCGGGTATCCGGTTTGCCGTGAGATCCTTGCAAAAAAGTACTCAAGACCACTTCATCATAGCAATTGGTAGTTCCAGAGTGGTCTTTAGTTTATTTAACTTTTAAAACATTTTTTTAAGTAACACCATCCAGTAATTAGGTTCTGTAAATCATTTTTGAAGTAAAACATCGGGTTCCATTCAGGGTCCCTTGCAAGGTGTTAACAATTTTAATGAGTACCTTCTTTAGTTTATTTAACTTTTAAAAAAGCTTTTTTTTAATCCAACATCTGCATTCCATTCAGGTTTTTATAAGGTGTTAATAAGAGGGTTAGGGTTTAAGTATGTGATCAAAGCATATGAAATTATATATATACGTATAATTTTAGTTCTAGTAATAATAGTCCAATATCGTACGTAATATGACGTTACTCGAGACAAAATGGTAAGGGTCTCTACCGATTTAGCATCGGACTTACATTCCAATTTCAACTGTACTTAATCAACATCAAATACACGCTCAAGAATACATGAAGCAATTTGTGTTAAAAAAAATACAAAAATAATAATATTAAATCAGCCGTTATTTTTAGTGCTGTGATAAATACAAATATTATATCACAGTAATTCGTTCTAACGCCAGAATTGATCAATAAAAATATGATAGTGATAGTACCTACGGGTACTATCATAAATAATAGTAATAAAAATGATAGTAGGTACCGCGTATTCGTTTGACATTAACAGTACAAAAATGACAGTACGTATAATTGCAAATTGAATTTTGTAACTCGACATTAACAATGTCGCAAATAAATGGCTGTAAACTTATGGCTTTATTATTTACAGTGCTTGATTATCTCACCAAGAACATACAGTCAGCTCGCATACACTATGAATCATTTATCAGATAAAATAAGCGGGTACCTTAATGGCATTTAAAATCCCACTTGCAGACAGGACTTATTCTAGTAAATATTGTTCTTGTATAATATAAATCTTTATTATAAGGTCGCGGTAAAATAAACAAAAAAAGATATACTAGATAGATTCTAGATTATTTCTTTTTTTGTTAGCGCCATCTGGCGCTACACGCACGGAGAGGGTTTACTGAGTTTTTATTATTTTATTTTTGTTTTATTATATTTTATTGCGATTTATTTATAAGATGAATTTTTATTTTTACGCGTGGTATTTTTATGTATATATTTGTTATCTCGTTCTATGTATCTCCATTGTGTCTGTGAATAAAGTATTTTGTTTCTTTCTTTCTTCCTAAATGTACCCTTACTATTTATTACTACAATCGTACGTCTCTATAATCTATGTCACAGTTAAAAGAGACAGTAATAACTTATATTTATCTCGGGTGAATAAAATATTCACATTTGACTTTTGTGGAAATTGAATGAATAATTTAATTTTTCATAGAATTTCCACAAAAGTTTGCCACAAAACGGTGAAGCTGTAAAGGCCACTAGGGCCAATAAGCCAATAGTAACTACACATTTTCGAAAAAAAATCCCTACTAGCATTCTCTACCAGTCAACCTTGGGTACAGTAGAGTTTGTGGTAGGTCTCAATCAAAAATATAACAGTAAAAATGAAATATATAGCTTATTTTCTACTCTATACATAAGTATAATACATCTGTCAGTGATTGCTGTCTATACATGGAAGATATCTAAGAGGAAACAGTTTTAGGGGTCTTTATTAAAGAACAGAACAAAAAAAACATATTTTAATTTTTTTGTCTGTTTGTCCGGGCTTTTGTGCACGCTCATTTCAGAAACGGCTGATCCGATTTGAGTGCAGTTTTCACTGATGTATTGTAAGCTTCACTGAACATTTCTTCACACAAGCTTCACATACCATAAAAAAGAGTTGTGGGACGGGGATACGGGGAGGCGGTACGAAGTGCGCCGGTTTATTAATAAACATGCATAAAACGGAAGAAATGTCTCGGGCGACTACAGTAAGTTTCTATTATTCCCTCGTTGCGCAATTTGGAAAGTGCAATCGAGTGCGCAATTGGTCGCCGATGCCCTAAAATTACTGTACAATGCAATAATTTTCTTCGAGATTACAATGAAGCTGTGGCCATAACAGCACGGTTATCTCGCTCCAATTTCTCTTTAGAAAAAGTAGCATTTTCACTAAATTGAATTTTAAACTACGCAGTTTAGTAGAATAATAGCCACAATGGATAATGAGACATAACGCAATAATTCTATTGTTTCGTTCGAAATCTTTAAAATTCACTGCGTTTATGCGCACGCACTCGTCTGCATCTAAGTGAAGTCTTTATTTGTTTGTGCTCGGTATTGACGATAGGAAAGAAATCTGACAATGTTTGCCTATACTTAAACCACGCTCAATTAGCGTGCTTTAAATATAATTCTACTGTGAACACTACAGTCGTTTACTACTGTCGTATCGTTTGGAATTTGGTACCTTTTACTGTAAAGTATGATCAAGGCTTCTTAAACGTTATGATTACTAAATTGAAACAAACAGGTAAGAAAAGCTATTTTTATCGAATCTTCTACGTATATATCTCTACTGTGCAACATTTTTGTGTCTCTTATTTTCTCGAGAAACCAACACCGAATTATTTTATTAATTAAATATGAACTTTAGTACCATACAAGGAATCCAAAGTCAAATGCCACGTAATTGACCATATTACCCGCTTACTTAATAACAAAAGTGGGCAATTCGATACAAAGTTGCAGTAAAAAGGCGCGACAAGAACACAATTGTAAGAAATAGATTTAAATTTAAATAATCGTAAAATCAGATAACATGTACCATGATTGCGGGCGACTTATTTTGTTCGACGTAAGTGGATCTATTTTGTGAGAGACAAGTATAACCCTTATCGGTTATTATTGATTTCACGCGTCCGTTCGAGACATTTATTTTTTACGTTCCAATAAGTATTTCTTTCGCCCAGCACGTGTAGATCAACCTCGCATTAAATAAGCAATGGTATTAACCATTTACTGTGCCATAATTGTGACATTTAGAATAAAGTATTATGTTATTTTAAATGTTCGAAGGTTTGAAGAATATATTTTATCCCTTTAGAAACCTAAGGACTAACGGAAGCCAACGAATCTGTTTCTAATACGCACATGTCATAAAACCCTGGTATTCAAACCCAGTCCCTCTGAGTAGGCCGCGATCAATATCTACTGGGATATCAGCGGTTCATATATAAATCGGGTAATAATTTGCAATTGGCGGCAGCAGTGTCTGTCAGCGCTAAGTGCCGATGACTATCTCATCTCAGATAGCGGCGTTCGATCTAGGATTATTTACCGATAAAACATAGAGCCGACTTAGTTATACATTAATAGAAATCCACAAACCGACTTTTGTGCGTGAATGTTTAACTTTCGATGATCAGTTGGATATATTTAGTAAGAAACGTTAAAAAATATAAATGAAATGCACGTACATGTGTGTTGTAACAAGAGCAATTTGACAAATAATTGGATCCCAAAATTAAAGTTTTAAACGAAAATAATCATAAATGTGAAAGTGAACATTTTAACTGCTTAATTTTACACGCGAAAACAGCAAATTGTTCAAAATTGTCGCCATTTATCACGCTGGGAGAGTTATTGTAATTCTCTTTTCTCTTGCCTGATACGTGCTTGGTGACAGTAAAATGTTTTGTACATACGGCTGGACTTTCCTGGACGTAACTAACGTAACGTAACGTAACCTAACTACATTATCTGTGTATCTGATATCTACTGCCTACTTGATTATACAGTTCAGTTCATTGAAAGCATTATTACTATTTTAGTTAACATTTTAATGAGATATTTGAATAAACTTGATAATTGCAATCAAAATGTATGTATATGTAATCTATATGTAATTAAGTAACGTAATACCGCGTATATTGAGTATTGATCAAAATGAACACGCAATAGCAATAATTCGTACCAATATGAGCTAAAACCACCACGTATCATTTAAATTGCTCTATCTCCGAAAACAAAACAGAACGACGCAAGAGTATGGTGTAAAAAATCTTCGTAAAAAACAACGATGTGATGACACCTCACCGTGCATCGGATCCGCAAAACAAACATCGTAAAAATTAAAAGCCTGTCATTCGTTTCAATAGTAATATCAAAGTAAGAAATTGAATGTTCCCGCGTGCATGGAATTAAACGCAGGCCACGCCTCCGCCGGCTCTGTGACGTTGTTCCTCTGTGTCGGGATGCTGGTAGGGTGTCCAAGTGGTTTTATTGTACCAGACAGTCCTATAACATCGCTGGAATATCTTGACATTTTGCTCTTACGTTATGCCATACGAATCATATTAGATTAGGTTAAGATGTCATTCTCCATGTAATACTTGAAATTTTTGTCTTACAGAAACTAATTACTGGAAACTGAGATATTTCGTGTAAGGAATATCTCTTATACATTTCTACACATTTGTATTTTAATTTTTTTACTTACAAAACAACAAATAATTATGGTAAACGTTGGGTAAGTTTAACAGATAACATATATCACATTTATTATACATACATATGCAATTTTTAAAGCTTGTTTTTAATTTTAATTAATAAAAATGTTTTGCCTATATCGAACTGTAAGCGAAAAAGCAGACCTGATTAAATTATCACCATCGATAATCCACATTTGCAACACCACAGGAGACAGCAATATATGTTGCTTTTAAGTTATTTTTGGATTCGTGCCCTTTAGCATTAATTATCATTTAAAAATAAAAATCAAGGGTCAAACTTGTCAGACACGAAAAGTGAACATTTGCAACACCACGGGAGTCGCCATCGCTACATAACTTTAAAATGTAAGGTATTTTCGTTACTATTTTTTTTCGTTACCCAATCAATATTATTTTATTTCCAATTGAACCATAAGCACAAAAACCTTGAAAAATAATATAAAACACACCCATTTCAAATATGTACATTAAGAAATCATGCTTGCAAAAAAAAACAATACTAGATATAAATCATAATACAACAGAAAATTAAAAACCAGACACATTTGAGATCTTTGCACGAAAACCTACGGAAAACTATAATGCTCAACTCTAAAAAATTAAAAGACCAGTCCCATTTGGGACGTTTGCACGAAACCCAACGGAAAACTACAATCCTGAACTCTACTAAATTAAATAACTAGTCCCATTTGAGATATATATAAAACTTCAGAAAAAGCAATAAGCTGGCCACCCTAGCAAGAGTCGCATATAAATAGCGCGGTCACCGACCGGCCTCCTCGCGGCCTTCACTTGTCGTCGCTGCAGGGTTGTCAGACATCGTATACAGAGTAAAAATGGATAGAAGGTGAATTAGTAAATAATCTAGAATAATTTTAAATACAAAATTTTAACGTTACTCTCTTTTACACAACTTAAGTCAGTCAAAACATATTATAAGCATGGAATATTGGCACAATACAAAACTATAATATTACGACTACTCAACTCATATCAACTTATCTAGAATGATACGAAAAAAAAGAAATGCTCGTATCTTGAAGTTCGTAATACCTATGATATCTATGTCCTGTCGTTCTGGTTTGAAAGATATGGTAAAATAAGTTTTAAATATAACATTCCGGCTCGTCTAATTTAATCCCCAATCCGAAGCGAATTTATGATAGGTGTCACGGGTAATTCTATTACTGGGGCATTACTAATGTCATTAGATATTAGATACTTTGTATGACGCGTAACCAATTATCCGATTACTGTTTAATAAATATTTACATCTCCTTAACATAATTACAAATGTATTCTTCTTCTTGACTTTTAAGTCACTTTCACACAGATCCTTATGGATCTTATGTTTAATGAATATGATTAAATATATATTAATATTTAATTTTCATTCATTGCAGTATTAGGACAACCTATATGATTACTCAGTGTGACAAATCTGTACAAAATGACACTTAAGTAAGCATTAAAATTCGGTTAATAAATGACTACTTCATGTATAAGTCACGTATAGAAGTTATTTAAAATAAAACTTGAAATGAAATGAAATGAAAATTATTTATTGTTGACTGTTTGACAAAGATGTTACAACAAAACAATTGGTTTA
>DWNJ01000926.1:0-13325 GCA_018250275.1 Udranomia eurus
GTACTTTCATCTTAAAACTAAGTAAATTAATACATTCGAATCCACACTGAAACAAAGATTCAACTTAGATAGATAGATAGATTCTATAATGATTTCAGCATTGATAATAATTTATGATAATTATATTAGAATTACAGTTATCATACATTTTAGTCTCAACAATGCGTCTCTATTACTCCTGTATCAGATGTCACAGTACTAACACTGGATCTTGGTAAATCGAGCGGCAATCTTCCGTTAGCTTGAGTATTTCTAGTTTCGTACAATTCGATTGCATCACCATCATTTTCATTTCCGTCATGTTCTATAACAAATTCCTCCACATTAAAACCTCGAGGTCTTTCTACAGAATCCCGCGAGAGTAGTTCAGACTCAAGAGAAGAATCACTGAGGATAACGTTTCTCGATTGGAAAAATTGACGCCTGTCGTGCGTTTTGAAATAATCGGAACTATCTTTCTTCCTAATCAAATTGAAATGATCGTCCAATGGCACGAAGTAAGTTTTTATATAACCCGCCCCTTTTACAAACGTTTCTCCACGATACGTAGTGAGTATACCACATTCGTCTAAAATTATGGCGGTATTATTTGTAACCTGTAAAGCAATTTAGGTTATGAAAATAAAACATAAATTTAAACAAGGTAAGAATATCATTCGGATCTAAATTGAAATGTAGTAGATAAATACAAAAAAATTAAACCACTATAAAACTGTGCCCATGTCTCTGTAAATGTTTTAGTATTTAACAGTTTAACAAGTTATAATGCAGCTAAGTTTTTAATTACAAAAAACGTTCGTACTTGTATTCTACCCGTTTCTCCTGTTGAATCCATTCTAGATGCCATATTGACTGCGTTACCCCAAATATCATACAGGGGCTTGAGAGAGCCGACTACGCCCGCTGCTACTTCTCCGTTCGATATTCCTTTAAACAATATTTACATTGTAAACAATATATTATATAAAACGATAAACTCAGTTACTGAGTAATATTTCATACAAAACACAATATAACGTTCCGTACCTATACGAAGGTTCAGTCCTTCAAAGCTCTGAAATGATCCCCGATTAAAATTTTGCAATTGCATCATCATGGCCGCTGCAAATTCAACCATAGTCACAACTATAGCTCGGTTGTATGGCGTATTCTGCTTCTTGTCCATAAGAGAGCTGTAGGACGCCGAATCAAATGAGTCTCGTCTACTCGGATCTAACCCGCACGCTGCCATGTAGGTCCAACCGGCCATTTTTATTTTCTCCACCTTATATACAGACGCTCCAGTCAGTAAGAGCTAAAATGAAAGCCTTAATATAAAATTCCATCGTCCTGTGTGAAACAATTACACGCAAGTAATTTACTTTACTACTTTATTTGTTGAGTTTGAATACAGATTTTGTGTGAAATTTCCTTCTCGTGTTTTATTTTTTCCCCCTAATTAAAATAAAATTACCAATTCTTCTCATCCTGTAATTAAATGTTATTTATATTATATATGGTTTTTACCCTATCAAAATCAGATATAACTTCATCCAATATTCGCAAAACAACTTTATCGCTCAGATCCGCATCGTCCTCGACTCCCAGCTTGTAGTCTGTTAGAGACGCGAACATAACAGCCACGTTGTCGTATTTCTCGTAATACAATTCATCTATTGATCTATTCAAATCTAAATATACCTGCACTGAAATGGAAATAGTATTATTTTTTAATGTTGTGTCGTATATTTGTGTTTTAAACAGGAATAGGTAGAAAATAGAAAGCTCTCTTACCCACGTGCGCCGGCAAAATGTTTTCGAGGAGCATATTATTTACTTTTAGCATCGTTTCTGCCTCCTGCTGTTCCTCGATGAGTTGTATTTGCCACAAATGATCCAATCGGTTCCTGTACTCAGTGGTTCTATCGATCCAATACAGGGTTATGGTTATAAACACAACCGACAGAGTGTGGGACACTCGAGGATCCAATCCAATATTCCAGGTGAGGTCTATGGCAAACAGGGAAGATTTCATTTCCCATACAACCCAAAGGTAAAATATAGTCATGCCTCCGGCGACGATCCATTTGAAAATGAAAAATACCCTGCTGAAGAGAAAGTTCAATAGCAAGGCCAGGCTCCAACATTGAGTCACGTGCTGTAAAGCAAATGAAATGCAAAAAATTGTTAGGTAAGTCGAATTTATTTAGAAGGAGCTCGAGTATGAAAATACGATTACCCACGAAGAAACACAGTTCGACAGAACGGTTTCTGAAGTTGGCTCCACTTCGGCTTCCGTGCAGGAGATGACGTTCACCACGGATGTCACGGCTAACGCCAAACTTATGAGGAGATACAGAATTGTCCTTATTTTCGCAGACTTTATTATGTCCACTGATATGTCGTAAATTGATCGGAGGAATTGGTTTCGTGGTTCATCAACGCCTTTGTATTTTGTCCAGATAAATTGAAACCAGGTGAAAGGTTGCATTAAGATTAGTCCAAGTAGTAATAGTCCGAAGAAAATCCACAAGTACCATTGAAATCCGCTTAACCTGGAATTAGATTAGTATCTTAAATTAAAACGTGGACGCATTTCGACGACAATATAGACTTTACATGTAAATTTTAAGTGAAAAAATAAATAATTATTAATTTACCAATTTGTGGTCAATCCGTTTATTATAAATATTAGAAACGAAATGATGAGACAACAGGATATATAGTACTTAAAAAGTGGATCCGCGAGCTTGATAAATGTTTTCTCCATAGGCAAGTTTTTGTACATTAACGTAAACCTGTTTAATTTGGACTCCTTTCTAAAATATTCTCTGAAAAAACAAACAAAAAAATCTTTAATTATAAATATTTATAAAAATGTCGGCCTGGCTGGATAGGCGGAACGTCATAAGGGCATCTTATATGCGGTCTTTAAGATTGGATGTAAGAGCACGTCATCGATGGATCGAAGGACCTTTGGCAGCAGAACTTCTATATTATTTAATACGTGTATCTATATTTAATTACGTGGCGTTTATGTTACGTAACATTACGTTACGTTGCATTACGTTAAGATGCGTCACGTTAACGTCACGTGACAATCACATTATGTCACGTTAACGTACGTTCGCATTACGCACTTACTTGCCATTCGTCATGTCCTCGATCTCCTTCGCCATTTGCGCGTCAGCCGCCTTCAACATCTGTTGGTACTCCACCAGGTTCTCGTCCATGAACGACGTGGTTCTGCGCAGGTTGGAGGAGCTTCTGCTGTCCGATCGCTACTAGAAGTACAGATAATATTGTATCTTTTAGGGCGCCTTTGTATTAGTCATTCAATTTTAAGGTGGAAGGGAAGAGCTCTTCGTAATTTTCATGTGATTCACGATGAGGTGAAAGAAAAAAATGCAAAGGAATTAATGATTTGTAATTTTTTTGGAGAATTTTTTTTAAATATTATTGTAGTATTGGTAAAGTTTTCAACTAGCAATAGTCGCACCTCGGATTAACCTTATGTTACGATATTGCCTCTGCGCAAAGGAGTAACATTATATAGCCCTAATGGTAACATTTCTTTCTACTATTTAAGAAAAATTACGTAACATAGCAAAATAAATTGTCTTTTTTCCTTCTGGTGCAAGGAGATTAAAATACCATAGACTTGCTAGTAAAATTAAAGAGAAACCGGTTTTTACGATCATGAAAAATGCAAGTTTACTTACTTTACCACGGGAGCGTGAATTTATGATTTTATTAAATCCGACGGACGCTCGACGGAATGGCTTGTATTCAGTGACAGCCTGTAACATGCGAGCAATATGAAACGTATATACCCCTACATTATGAGAATATATTCATCTCCTTATTTATTATTTAATATCCAGTAGTTTATCTTAGTAATAAATATGATATTATAAATATAACAGAATGAGAGCGTAGCTGTTGTTTGTTATAATGTTATAAATTATCTAAAAATAATAAAGAAGTTTAGTATAGATAGCAGATAATAATTTAAGAATAAAATAATTTAAAACGTAGTTATAACTTTGTTAAGGTGGTAGCCTTTTACGGTTCGACTCCGGAGGCACCACTGCCACACCTATTCTGCCTTATAACAGCATTGTTCTTGGTGCTGTGTTTTGGTTTGAAGGGTAGGGTCAGGGAGACACACTCAATCGAGGCGTTCCAACTTAGTTCTCAGGGGAAGCAACGCATTTGTGGTCGACCTAACAAAGAACTTCGATCCTGTCCTGGACGGTGATGTCCATGGGCGGTAGTGGCAACTTACCATCAGGTGGACCGCATACTCGTTTGCTATCGCAAATTTATATTAAAAAAATGTTTATCGTGTTAAAGTTGACAAAATGAATAACAGTTAATTTATCACATACTCGTCATATTACACTATATTAGTGATATATTACATGTTATATTTACATGTTATAGAAAAACAATACACTTACTCTGGGTGGACGGGAAATTAAAAACGTTTCTAATTTGTTTTTCATAATAAATGGATCGTTTTGAGATTCAAAGTTAGGCTCTATAATGTACTCCCTCGCAGAATCCAGTATCAATTCGAGTGTTTGTTTCGTGATGTGCACTTTCCTGCGACAAATATGTACATTGTATCCTCAAGTAACATAAATAATAAATTTAATTTCATTCTATAAATTTTATGCGATAACAAATTTAGATATGTTGTTCGGTATATGGTTTGACTAACAATACATTAAATATATACTATTTTTATTTATATAATCGTATAGTAGGTACGGTATTTAATTAATAATATTGGATATGGAAGTGACCACTAACATCACATGGCCTGATGTTATCGGTCTATTCTCTGATATTTTTGTTACATAAAAATAATACAATACCTGAAAAAAATTGAATTAATTGCACTCCGCATAAATTAAGATCAGCACCATAAGCTAATTAAATAATTACAATTTAAATAAATTGCGATTTAAATAATTTATTTGAATATACAATTATAAAAATCCATACCCTGCTTTTCCAGAAGATTCCATCTTATTCGCAATAGTTACATCTTTGGACCAAATGTCGAATTGCCATTTGCGTATGCCAATGAGTCCGCTGAGAATTTTGCCCGAATGTATCCCTATTCTCATATCAATGTTTAAGGATCGTTTTTCCCTTAAATTAAATTAAATTAAATTTAAATGATATAGACGCATATCAAATATATTCACACACTTATAAAGTTGCATCAGTTATTAGTTGCACGACCCTGCCTTTATATATATCTCTGTATAGGGATGAAGGAACAGGTACTAAGTGTATCGATGTTAGTAATTAAATCTTGGAACAATTCGCATTGGAACACTAAAATTGAAAACATTGAGACAGTATGGAGTATGCTCCAGGCCTTATCCCGGGTCCCAGAAGAACCCAGCGTCCAATAGTGGAACATAAAACCCCCCGTAACCCGTCAAACCTATTTCTACTTTAAAACTACATACTAATTTTATTTCCAAATTACTTTATAAAACTCACCTGACGTCTTTGATTATGTGTATCATTTCCAGTCCCAGGTCAACGCAGTTTTTTGCGTGCTGAACTGTCGGTTTAGGCACCCCACTGACGCAGTAGTAACAGTCGCCCAAGAATTTAATTCTTAACACGTCGTGTTCCTATAGAAAGTTTTCAGGTATATTTTATAACTAAAGATCGCCTAGTGGTCGACCAAAATCGACCGTATGTCATAGAATGATCTGTTGTAAAATATCTATACCTCTATACCTATAAAATAATTTAAAATATTTTTTGATTACACAAAATGATTTTTGTGACATTACCGATGCTCACGTCACTCTCAATTCAGTATTAAAATGACGTTCCGTGTATAACGGGTGTCTGTATACGTGTGTGCGTCAAAGGCATGGTTGTATGCGTAATTGTTTTTTTTACTAATTTAATGTATTATTTTGTAAAATATTATCCCCCGGCACCTCTTCTCCGTATAAACTTTGACGATATAAAATTTCATACTCCACCGTTCGTATAATTGTCCTAAAAATCGTTCCTAAACTTTTTGATTCACGTATTAATATTTTGATATCATCTAACAGCCGGAGGCGAATGGACGATAGATCTTCACACCCCCATTGCATTGCCGACTTGAACTAGTGTTAACACACGCCTTTAAGGTTAGCAGGAGGGATTACCAAAATAACTTTTTATCGCTTGTATTAATATAAAGTTTACTTTTTATCATTTACTTTAGTGACGTGTAATGAAGTTATGATTTGGGTTTAAAAGATGTTTGGCGGCAAAGGGTATTCGCCGTCTATTTACTATTCCAATACTAGAAGAGCTATGAGTCAACCATATTATTTACCTATGTCTAAGTCGAATTACTATGCACTTACTATTAGATAATCCCCTTTTGCAAAGTAAATCAATTTGATTAAAGCCATTCAACAACGAGGTTAGCGATAAAAAGTTAATTACAACTCTTCCGACTACAGTAAAGATAATCCTGCTAGTAAAGTGGTTTAATCAGTGTCAAGTACTTGATTGTAAATCGAAAACGAAGGACTTTATACTCTTGTAAAAATGCGTGTAACTAAAGTAAATTTCTGGTAAAATTGTAAATATTTTGAAGGTGGTAGAATCATTTACGGTTTGACACCGTGTACCACAGACACACCTATTTCTGCCTTATAACAGCAGTGTTCTTGCTTTTGTGTTCTGGTTTGCAGGATGCCCTCACCACATCCTAGATATGCTTAGGCGTTCCAACTTAGTCCTCGGGGATATCAACGCATTTGTGGTCGACCTAAGAAAGAACGTCGATCCTGTCTTGGATTGATTACAGATGTCAATGGGCGGCAGTGACCACTTACTATCAGGTGAACTGCATTCCCATTTGCTATCATCCAGTTACAAAAAAAGCTTCGTACGTGTGTTTTTTCCGATCACTTGATATATATTTATAAGGAATCCCTCGAAACTGAGACAACTACCCTTTAAATCAGAATTCAGCATTGAATCATCGTTACTGATTCATTAATGCAGAACATGTCTGACGATCAATATTGCAATCGAAAACTATGACAATCAAATTTCACCTTTAAATTAGATCCTTTGGTATCTGGTGGGTGCCCTCCCATATTAAAAGCTTACCTCGGAAGCCTCATCGAATCTGCCAAATAGCTCGTTAAGGAGTTCCACCATCCTCATGGGGGACAGCGTAGTGGATATCTTGGTGTAGTTCACCACATCGGCATACAATATGCTAACGTTTTCGTGCTCCTCCACGTACAGCTGGCTGAAAATAATTTATCACATCAGAACCACACTGATTAAAGTATTTTATGTAAAAGTAAAGTTTTGGCAAAAAGGCACTAACTATACTACTACTAACTAACTACTTTATAGTTAGCGCCTTTCGGAACCTTTGGGAAAAAATTGTCTAAACAACAGTGACAACTGCATCATCCGTCATCATCATCAAATCCGTTGCGTGGATCAGAAGAAGAAAGCTTAGAAACAGACAGACTTACACGGATGGCGACTTTGATTTATACTATCTACAATAATTATAGCAATAGCTAGTTTAGCTTACTTGAAAGACTTAATGTCGTAGCTATGACTATGCGATTGGATGTCCAGGAACATGGCTCGAATGTCCTGACGCACTCGGGACACTATGTGCTCGGGAAGTATACTCAACATGAGACGTTCCTGCAAATTGTAAACAAAGTTTCGTTGATAAGCAAGTAATATGTTTTAGCAGATGATAAGACTTATGTGTCTTGGGGTACCACAATTCGGTGTAAACTCACTTTAACTAACAATATGTCAATCTTATTGATTAACACGACTATTTTCGTGCAACACACCACTACTATTTACATCTCTGTACTTCTCCTCTACCCAAAGGTTGCTTGGTAAAGATCGCTAATTTGCGATAAGATCGCCATTTGTGTACCTAGTTTATACAATAATAATGTTAATGCTGTTTTTGTAAGGACAATAAAGAGCTCTCGTATCGTATCGTATCGAAAATCAAGTTTTTGTGATGTAGTACATAGTTGAAATCGTGTGGTTGCTCAATAAATTCTTCTTTCAAGGTATAAACGTCCTACGGTACGGCTTCGGAGGCACCATCACCACACACATTTCTAGCCTATATCAGCAGTATTCTTGCTGCTGTATTCTGGGTTGAAGGATGTGGTTAGGGAGACACACTTAACCGAGAAACTTATCTTACGTTCATCTTAGTCCTCAGGGATAGCAACGCATCTGTGGTCGACCTGAGAAATAACATCGATCCTGTCTTGGGTTGATTACAGATGTCCATGGGCAGCAGTGACCACTTATCATCAGGTGGACTGCATGCTGGTTTACTACTTCAATGTAATAAAACACATCGATGCTAATTTAGGCTTTAAGAGTAAAACATCAGATAGAATTTCAGGTTTTGTTTAAGATTTCCATGGTCATGGGCTGCAGAAATAAACTTTACGTTGATTACAACGTTAACTTAACAATTGTAATTTTTTGGATTGTAAAACCTACATGTAAAATAATTTCAACTTCAATTATTAAAAAACGGTAGTCAGTTAATTTTCTTTTATAATACCCGTATACTAAAATACATTAAAAATAAATGACAGAATATAATTATTATAAAAGAATGCAACTAGGCATTAAGTCCGCTTATTGTTTTTTGGTACACAATAAAGTATAAATAAATAAAATATAAATAAATAATCAATGCAAGAAAATAAGTGATGCAAATTAAAGAAATGATTTATTGTATTATTAAAATTATAATATAATTTGAGACCTTGACGCTATTGCAAATAAACGAGCTGACCGGCTATAAATATGCCGGAAATTAATATAGTAAAATTTCTAGTATATTTATAAGTATATTTATAAAAAAGTAAATAATACATAAAACATCGCTGTCAGAAAATGATAATTAATATTTTATAAGTAAGAGTTAATTTGGAAAACACTGACAAGGACAAATTATTAAAAGGAAAAAATCGCATTCCTTATTACATACAAACCGTTACAAACTACGTACAGTAAAATGAAATTGAATAAATAAATATATATTTACTAGGTATCGTGGTTATAAGTGTGGTAAGGCATTCCAAGTCCTCAGGGGTAGCAGCGCATTCGTAGTCGAACTAAGAAATAACTTCTGTCTAGGGTTGATTCCGGGTGGCCATGGGCGGTGGTGACGATTTATCAGGTGCACTGCATGCGCCTTTGCTACTTCAATTTTATAAAATAATAATCCGTAAGTTTTTCCCGTGCCAAACGTCGCTGTATAAAAGTTCACTTCCATACACGTATGGCGCAATGTCACTACGCCGGACTGCCGTTCGAAGGGTCCTGGGTTCGATTCCCAATTGGAAATTTGGATGATGAGTTTAAATTTCTGTTCTCGGTCTGGGTGTTTGTGTTGTTGTCTTTGTGTGGTGTCCATAGCACCCACGACACAGGGAATCCTAGTGTGGGGCTATGAGTGTGAAAGCGTTATTTATTTAATAAATAAATAATACAAACCTCTTGGTCTTTCACGAATTTCAGTCTCAACGTACTTTCGACGCAGGCTCTTCGGTCCAGGAAAGATCTCCGTGTCACTATCTCGTTCATCAGTCTAAAGTATATGCCCATGAGATTCACGCCAACCAGGTAAATAATATCAGACGCCACCTGTAATATTATGTTCTGTTTTCTTTATTTACCAAATAAATAAAGAAATGATTATGAAGGATATTAAATACTAGCTGACCCGGCGTAGTTCGTACCGCCTCCCCGTCCCCGTCCCACAACACTTTTATTTATGAACCAAACATTTAGTATGTTAAGTGAAGAAAACAATACGTCAGTCGATCGCATTCAAATCGGATCAGCCGTTTCTGAGATAAGAGTGCACAAAAATGTAAAAATCGTTTTTTTGGGTTCTATTCTTTAATTAAGATCTCAAAAGATAGATTGGAGATATTTAAGTTTTCAGTTAGTTTTTAGATGTAACTTTTTAATGATAACCTAATATTTTTTTAAAGAAAAAATAATTAACTATTGTTGTCGTCCAATCTTTCGAGTTAGCGGTCGTGTGAATTAGACTTATGTTGAATTATTTTGTGGCCAATGATACTACTCAAACCTAATAGGTTATATCTACTACACAAAGGAAAGTCTCGAGAATCACAAACACTAAAGTGTCTTGCTAATACGTTATCTTATAAATATTTTCATTCTTTCAAATGTCACTTGTGATTGATAATAATCTGTTTAAATTTGGATTACAGATTAATTATCATTGTATACAAATGTAAGTATTACTAAAGAAACAAGAGATGGATTTTCAAGGAAATTTTAATAAACACATTAAACTTCCGCGCGATTTTGTTTTATTTCAGAAATTAAAATAAACATTCTCTGATCAATGAAATTTATACACAGGGAAGAGACCCCTATCTCTACCTCTTTACGATTACTGATTACCATTATTTGTATATGCTACAGTTAAAACCCGTTTTTAGTTAGAACGTGTTTTCACTAGTTAGAATTAGTTAAACTAAAAACGGGTTTTAACTGTTGCTACAGTTAAAACATGTATATATATCATATCATGTTATGTCTTATTCCTATGTATAACCGAGTATTGTTTAACTCTGTAATTGCAGACGCAGTAAAGATGGTGACAATTTTGGCAGTCAATACTTATATTCACATAAATTGGAGCTACTTGGATAGTATATTTAATTACTATATGTCTGGGCGGATGTATTTTTGGCAGATAATTATTATCCTGGATTATCCAACAATCCATCAGTCTTATCCACTGTTGGATAAAGGTTGATGATAAAGTCTTCTCAGCCACAAACACAAACAAAATCGCAACTTTAAATGATTGAATGGTCTCTGAATTCCATTTTTCCTTGTCCTTTGATCGGCTCAAACAATTTTTTATACACCTCGCATACATCATTGTTTTATTTCTTCTCATCTATATTATCATACCGTTAGGATGTGATTTAGCTTACGTTAAATAGTAATAGCATTAGTTAAGTAATTAGATTGCGGAATCTTTTTGGCTTACTTGAGATTTTTATATTATTATTACTTCAATAGGAAAGAGACGAACTAAGCAACATCAACACCCTTTGCGCCATGGGATTTTGATGAGTTAAGTTCATACACATCATAAAACAGAATTATTAGCTATGATCGACTTAACAGCACAAGCTGATTATCACTGTAATAAACGAGAACATCGTGAGTAAACCCACAAGTTCTAAGTAATAATCAAATAACGCGGTAGAACTACCTATTAACAGATGGCCTGAAAGTGTCTTGGACGTTAAATGATCAATATGTTTTACAGTTCTGCTAACACGCATTGGAGCTGTGTGGCGGATATGCTCCAGGTCTTCCCCAGTGTGAGAAGAGAAATGCGGCTACGTTCTGTAGTGTTTAAAGTCAACACTTGTAACTGGCATTAGTTGCATACGCTATACGAACCGAAATACATACAAATTAACTATTTTCTACGTTCATTCATTGATGTACCTAGCAAAATTATCTAGTGTGAGTTTCAATCTCAATATGTATGACGTAAAACAATGATAATATGACATAGTCATCATAATAACCACACGTACAAACAAAATAATAACTAAACAAATATCGCCCACGCTCTGAACAGATGATATCTTTTCAATTATATCGATTAATGTCAGACCAGACATCTTTTACATCTCTTTCTTATACTTAATTTTCGTGATTCAATCAACTTACCACCTATACTTTCTCTTAGGTACTTACATGCTTAGACTCAGAACAGATATATTTTCAATTATATCGCCTGATGTCAGAACAGACATCTTTACTTTTCTTTCGTTTACTTAATTTTTGTGACTCAGTCAACTTACCACCAATTCTTTCTCTTACTTACATGCTTAGCCTAAGAACAGATACCTCTGCAACTATATCGCTTAGTCTCAATTTAGGCTCTAAGACGCAAGACAAAACTCTGAATCTCACTAACATTTGTACGCCAAATAACTGGTACAGTAAGCGCATGTAAAAAACAACACCATCAACCTGTAATCCTTACTGACAATTAAACGATTTTATTTGATTTGAAGACATAATTTACCTCCCTCTCACATAATTTTTCACACCGTCCACTTACCACAACATCCATCTGAGGATCCTCTACATATGTGAAGAAGGCGAACACGAATATGTACACCAGACTGACGAGCACGCCCATTATGATAGCCAAGAAGTTGTTCCTCATCGGTAGAAAGATGTAGGTAGACAACAGCGCCATGGTGGCGTAAGCTGGCCGCAGCGACATGCCTTCAGTCGAGCTGTAAATTGCTACAATAACGTCTGAAACAAGCATAGTTAAATATTTTATCTAGTTCACTGTTTTTTTTTATGTTTAGTGTATTATTTATTGGCTAAAGCGAAACTTATTTATTTGTATTTCCTCTATGCAGTTGATTATATAAACTATTTGCTCATTTTAAAGTATAATTTACCTTTTTCCATGCTATCTTTACCTTTTAATTGTGTATTAATCTTGTAGTTTTAAAAAATGCTACTTATTATTATACTTCGCACGGGTGCAATGCTGATAACCAGTGGTTCTCTATTATATTAAGCATGTAACTACATATAAACCTTCCTCTTGAATCACTCTGTCAATTAAACAAAACGGCATGACATCTTTTTTGTAGTTATAAATTATATGAATTCGTAAGAATATACCAATTGTTCGCGTACATAACAAATAAATAAATATTCTTAAGGAACGTGTGATTAAAATTGGACGGTAAGTGAAAGAAACAAACGGAATAGTTTGTGGTGGTTCGCATTACCCACAGCAGTCATAACCGACGTGATGACTATTCAAAATAGGACTCTTCAACGCGTTCAAAGAGATACATCCCTTTGAAAATAGGACCGGGACACTGATAGACAGATGGACGGACAGCAAAGGATTGGAAACAAGTTTCCGCTTAGGAACCGAGACCCCAATTAAAAAAAAAAACAAAGTCGAATAGACAAATAGCCTGTTACTGTAGTTAAATCGATATCACGATGTAACACTTATATAACAGGAATAATAAGAGAAAGGTAATTAGAAATGTTTTGTATGGAGCTCGATACATGTATACAGTATCCTCTACCGCTGTTTTCTATAACTTGGAGATAGCAAACGAGCTTGCAGTCACTTGATGGTAAGTGGTCACTGCCGCTCATGGACATCTGTAATCAATCCAATACAGGATAGAAGTTTTTTCCTAGGTTGACTAGGTTGGCTGGGAACCGCA
>DWNJ01000927.1:0-13324 GCA_018250275.1 Udranomia eurus
AGGAAACACTGCTGTAACTCGAGTGTCTTGAATTATATTATTTATTTTTCATAATTGTTTTGATACTCATATCTAATTAACGTTTTAACCAGATAAACGGGGGGCGTGCACTTTTTTGGATTTTCCGAATTATTTTTATATACCGCGTATCAACATTACCCCGATCATGTAAGTGTGAAATCATAACATCATAGACATAGAAATCACCATTTTATATCAAAAGGGACAAAAAAGGAGAGAAAAAACCGACAGCTGAATTTGATTTGAGTTTTTTCCGATTTAACATTTCTGTAACATATCAATGAGATACATATTCGAAACCATTCGTGGGAGTGCGCATGAGTGGTTTTTGGTGACAAGTGATCGTTCAACGAGGGATTATAACACTTGACGAGTGTATTTCGGATTAGTTGACACCCGTGCCGGGACATCTGTTCGATTAGAACTACAAGAGCTATTTGGTTGATTGGAAAAATGCTTATTATTAGGGAATTTTTAAGGGTCCTGAGGATGATAAAAGGAATAGTTAGGGGTCTTAAGGATGTCTAATACTTTTATTGTATGTCACTTACACTGACTATTTTTCAAAGTTTTATATCATTCTACGACTCGATATCCATATATCCCCTTCGGTATTTCTTAATAAAATATTTTTATAGCCTAAAAATTAGTAAATCAAAATGAATGAGATAAAACCACGAACGCAGTACGTCACTCATAAATAAATAAATATAATATATAAAGGCGGATAGTAAGATAAAACTGTACGAACAAATAACAAAACTATTTGACCAATTTATCGTATACGGAGAGTTGCTCTATATTATCAAATACTGTTCTATCTTATCGCTTCGATCGAACCGATCGAAAGATATGATATAGGTGCGAATCTTACCTTCGATCTTATTTCGTAGACTTCACAAAATCGCCAATACAGACGAAAATGTTAGAAGTATAACTAGAAGAACAGAAAATATACTATTCTTTATCTTTAATACCTTCACCCATTTACTCAAACCTTACGGATCTTTCAATTTCTCAGCGTTGTCTGAAATAACATTTCTTCAGTCAACTCATTAGGGCGGTAGGGGCAGAGATCACGACTCGATGTTTACATTATAAACAGAAAAAGTCTGATAATACGTTTGTTTGAGGACACGACATCGTCTAATTGCGTTTGTTTTACGTGCCTCTTGTTGCCTGGAATTGAAAATCGTGTTATTACAACGTTGGTACAAAGCCTCTTTTTATCTAGAACCTTTAATATTGTTTTGGATAAAGATGACTCCAATGAGTGGTGTTGTTAAATAAGTCAAGTCTTCATTATTTCGTTAATATAGGTAAAATATACTTGTGTGTGGCTCTGAGTTTGTTGAAATGTGTGTGTTTGTATGGTGAAACCACCATTATTTAAGTTTTTTTTAAATAAACAGTAATTGATTAATCAGTATTGAACCAAAATTATTCTGTATACTGAATTTATTTCTTATTTTGCTGATTATATGCCGATGTATCTGTATACCTTATAATGAATAAAAACGTTTGATTCTCGATTCTTGAAGTTGTTTAGTACATATAGCAAGAGTACAAAGTACATGTACTTACGTATGTATGCATATATGTACGTATGCATCTCTATCTAAGTAAAGAGTAGCCTTACCGGACTGATACCGACGGTGAAATCTCAACTCAACTCAACAAACAAATTAAAATAAATTCTATCTAAACAGATAATGAAAACTTTAAACATGAAATGATTATTTTATACGAAACATCAGTAGTCGGACTATCACCTATGACCTACGTTCAAATGAACTCGTGTGAGGGTGAAATGAGAGTCCAACATTCATAATAACTGTAATTTTATTAACTCATCTTGATTAAAGATAAAATGTACTAAAAGTCACAACTAACATTACGTATTACAACACAATTACATCAAACAAATTGATAAATAAAATTCATAAGCTGTTACTAATTCAATTAGTATCGTAATTTGGGCGTAAAACAAAAACAATTTGTGCCCTCGTACACCTCTTTAAATAAATACATTTTTAATAAAATAATTGCAACCTATACACCACTCCGTAATGGCGTCCACTTAATTTGATCACGTGACAAATGTCGCAGTGACAGATGCTGTCTATGATGGTTACCATAGAGCTATGTCAATAGAATTGCTTAATGGTTAATGGTCCAAAGCAATGTTAGGAGAATCCCAAATTTACATATAAGACAGAAAAAAACGATGTAGAATACCTAAATACTTGGTGTTAAACCACAAAAAATCCAGTTTCTAGAAACAGCGGAAAAACGTTTATAAATTATAAATTCCGCTCATCAGGTGAAAAAAAATTAAAACTCAGTTTCAAATGTATCATTGCTTGGAACCTAGAAGGGTAAATGTATGATTTTCTTTGATTTTGAAAAGAATCCAAAAACATACCCCGGTAAACTTTGTCCGCCGGCTATTTTCTCCTGGTCTAACTTGAGGGCGCTGAAAACCCATAACTAATAGAAATATTTATGGCATCCCTTAAGTGTATTCTTACTAATTAACAATAAAAATAATAATTAATTAAAGCATTACATTTTTCATTAAATTATTTCTTATCATTATCCTATGTTTATGCTAAAACATGAGAGCTTTTACTATTAGGTACGATTCTTGAGATAAAATTTCTACATGTTCTATTATCATTTACTAGTTAAAATATAATAAATTTTCTATTTCTGTGAACAAGTAGCTACTCATTTGGATTTTTGAAGGAACTTGAGCCTTATTCCGTTGTAATATAAAAGTGTTAGAGAAACATGACTCGGTTCATCATTAAATTTGACAATGCTAAGGGTGAGATGACACTCGCATTAATTTATTAGTTGATTGCATAAAAACATTCTACTGTGTACCTAATATTTGACGCATGCACACGTTAATCAACTAAAATTATAGTCATCTAGTTAAATTATAAGTTATACATTTGTAACTAAAACTTCCAAAGTTAAGAATAAAACATACTAAAGAAATGATTACCTTATTAATTGCTGAAAGAAATAGTAGGTTTGTAGAAATCTTAACTACTGAACTAATTAAAAACGCTACATTCTTATTTTATTTTTGACACGCGTCTTACAATTAGATTTATAAATTAACACTAAGGTAAAAATATGCATGCATACGTGCATATTTTTCTGTTTTATCTAATAGTATCAACATTATTAATCTAGTGAAGTTAAACATAAAAAGTTAAGAATATTTAAAATCTATAAATTTTACTAAAAATTTATTATATGAAATCTTAAGTTTTATCGGAAGCTTTACTTGAATAAAAATATACTCATAATACAAAAATATACGTATATAACCTATAGAAATAAGTATATTTATTTATTTTTATTTCAGACAACTAAGGACCACATAAGAAATACAATACGAAGTCGCATAAAATATTAACTAGGCTTTAAAATCAAAAATAATCATGGTACATTTTTTTTACTCATCATCTATGAGTGAATCCAATCATGAACAAAATCCAAAACCTGACATTTTTTTATTGTCCGCTTCACGTGAAATGCCCTACAAGACAAAAAAATCGTGTTGAAATTTTTGTCTGTCTGTTTTTCGGCTTTCACGCAAAAACTACTGGACGGATTTTGATGACTTTTTTGTTATAATAACAAATTTATTTAATAAATTGCGGTACGAAGTTCGCCGGGTCTTCTAGTAATACAATATTTACATTATAAACTAATACATATAAAATTATTAAACCAAATTTAAAACACATTAACAATTTTTTACAGTGATAAACACTAACCAATAAGCATATACAACACATATTGCCTTCCGACGACGGTATCGCGTGACCAAACGGAAAATTATGAATCGCAATAAATACAAATAGTAAGTACCCTGTATTGCAATATAATTGGCATTTGGGGATGTCCAGCTAGGGGTGGCGGTCATTAAAATTAGCTTACATCTAATTACTTTCCGAATGATGGCTGGTCGAAGTTTAATAAAATTAAAACGTTTGTAGCGACTAGAACTGTTGAACTGGGCGACTGTTTTGGCGAGTAATGTTGTAATAACATTAACCTATGAAAATTGTGCTTTGTGATTTAATCAAACATTTTTAGTTTAAGATAAATTAAATTGTGTCTGGAAAAAAGGGAATGATATATGTACAAACTAAATCACTGACTTCAAATAGTTCTGAATAAAAAAGGTATTAATAAATAAACAATGGTATTGTCACCTCAAATTTATAAATGGGTCCATACAGGAAGTATATCCTCCCAATTAAAATAAAAACATCCAATTCGATTTACAAATGACGGAGTTCTGAGGAAACGAAAAAAAGAAAAGAATAAAAAGAAAAAAAAAGAAGAAAATTATATACTCGTATAAACAAAATATAACCTAATTGAAAACTGATGTAGTGGAACAGAACAGTCAGGGTCATATTAGAAATCATATAATAAAATTAAGATGGTTGACAAACAAATCAAGAGGTCTGAAAACCATTATCACGTTTGTCAATAGGGACTTAGTGAGTAATTTTCCGAGAATTCCAAGGAAATCTTTCCAGCTTTGGTCTAAATAAAATCGTTAGCATTACCGTTTATAGTATGGATGAGAGAAAAGCACTTAGTGTAATTAGATTGCGGAAAACGCTTGGACTGTACCATCGCGAATTACTGATATACAGGTTGATGTACTATGAACAAAAACATATACTTAAGAGTGATTCACATGTTATGTGTGCCCAAATTGTAAGTTAGCACAATATTAAACAATTTCATTCGTATTTAAAATATATTTTAAAGTTTCAATATCATGGAGAAAACCTAGAAGTCATTATTCCCAAATCAATAAATATGTTAAATTACGTTCATTATTTATCTGTTTAGATGAGCTGTTCTAATATTTTCTTAATTCGCCTCTGATTAAAACCCAAAACCAAAACAGGTGCTGCGCTAACCACGAGTGCATCCAAAACAAACGAAATAGAGCTTTGCGAGCGCGTCGGATAAAATTTCCCAAACATGTTCCCGGCTTAATTAAACGCCAGTCCGGTATTCGTACTTCGTGGCGCACGTTCGCGTATTAAACAATTGTATGGAGTTGAAGACAAAGCATCCTGTAAACCTATCAACTCCCTTATTTAATTAGCTCCGTTGTTTCGTTTTGTTGATATGAAATATGTTTTCCCTCGCATACAATTAGTTGTAGTAAAATTGTTGCTTTGGTTTAAATATCTAATTGTTATTATTTGTATGTGTTCAAAGTTAGTTAATCAAATGAGATAACATAACTTAAGTGAATAAAGAAGGATATGTTTGGTGTTTTACTTTAATACATTTGTAACTGGACATTTTCCTTTTTAAGTAATGTTTAAACAGTGGATTCTAGATAAAAATACTTGAAAAGCAAATATCAATATCTAGTATGAACTTAGCGGTAAAGAAGCATTATTATTAAAAATGGTATGGTATTGCACGCAAAAATTTTGAAAAATAAATAATAATTATTTATATATAACACCCTGTATTTACTATCCACTACATCACCGTCCCTCGAGAGGTATTATCGCCGTTCGCCATTTTTTGCCGTAAATCTAATTTATTTGTATTAGTTAATGACTTATCCACGTCGACTGCCCACCAGTCTGTATAACTCTTTCGGTTATCCATATAGCTAGATTGAGAAATCTTGATTCTTTCATTATTATCTTCATAGTCGTATATTATATGTAAGAGTATTTTTATGGGATATTTATACATATATGAAATATTCCTTAAAAATAATTATTTTTATGGTATTTTCTACTTATGGATTTACTTACGTCTTTGACAATAATTACAAATAACCATAACAATTATAATACAAACTCAACCTGAAGTTGATTATGAATGTGTGACACGCCTAAGGGGGGAGATCCTTAGGAAGGTCTTGAAAAAGCACAACTACTATGATCTTTATCAAAAATTACCATACTAAAGGTTTCGCCAATCAACCTATGGTGCTTTGAATATCAATAAATATATTTGTAAAATCTGTCACTTTTTAAAGCAGTCTACGCAAAATTTTCTATTGACGTAAAAAAAATTTTCTTTTTAATTTTATTCACCAAAGTATCAAGACTTTTTGTCCTAAATGCTTCCCGAGCGGTGACGGTGCAAGCGTGCCACGGTCCAATTATTTTAAGTTTTGTTCCGTGTCCGGACATTCCGCGGTTTGCGCCTCCGCTGTCCATTAAAACGGACGTTTGCACCCGATCCAAACGTTTACGACAGGATATTAACGGGTTCTCTGGATTGTATATTACTGGAGATTTGGTTAAAAAATGTAAGGTGTATGAAGTATTTTTTTGAATGATAGTATATTTGTGGTTCGCTTGTAACGCCATATGGAACCTGTAGTAAAACAGATTTTCCAAAGACTTGGTCTGGTATGCGTGGGTTATAATTAACATGTCTGGTTATGTTAAGAATAATAGGAGAACAAGTTATTTGACTTAGTTCAAATAGATGATATTTTATGTAGTCACTTTCGACTATGGGTGATATCGACTTACTTAGCATAGGTAGCATGAACGTTGGTATATGAGTATACAATTTTGTGATCAATAAGAAGTAATATTATTATGAGCCTTACCGACCAATATCATCAACCCTTCAATCTGCAATTAGTCAACGTGACAGACTATGAGTACTTATTTTGAAGAGAGTAAAAGCTATTCCTAAGGTAGTTCATTAGCTAAAAACAAAAAATAGTTTCACTACTTCAATGTACAAAGCCTTCCCATACAATATTTAAAGTTCAAAGTAAAAATTCAGTCGGAAAAATCGCAACACGATCTCGTACCGAAAACAATAAAATCAAAAGCCCTCCAGGCGACATGTGGCCTTATAAGTAGCGGTGACACTCTACAAATAAAGTTACGCATTTAAGAACAATTCGTTTATTAATTTACCATCCATTAGTGCAAAAATAACCCTTATATCTGCAACCGTTCGCGGGAAAACACCCTGTATTCAGACGACCATAAGTATTAAGTTCGGTTGCACTGTTCTCGGCTACCGAATCAGAGTTATTCCAGTTAAGTCAATTGAAATAAAACCATATTCAAATATTGAAAGGGAGCGATCGGTTAAAACGTATGTAATTATTTGAGTGTCGGGGACGAGGTTAGCCATGCATGATGGTTTTAATGAATTTAAATGGGACTACCCATTTTAAGTCACGCGAAAGGAACTCATCTGTCGGTATCCATTTTTATTTGAGTATGAAAATATAATCGCAATATATGGTGCGGAGGCGTTCAAGTAACAACGCAAAGACTTAATAGCGAAATGATAAAACGCAATAATTGTAAATTATCCGTCGTTAATTATTTTCTATTTTTATTTATTTGTGTGGACGGAGTCGAGTTTTACGCCCGGAGCATTGTTCACGTGATATAGAATTTGTCATTATATGTAATTAGAATTCCCATATACGTGTGTACAGGCAATGTAACAGTCATCCTTTATTTTACTAGCGTATCAAACTGATGACCTAACGATTCCATGTCTTCGGGTTTTATATTCTAATAAATTTTATTCATAATCTTACGATTTCTATACGTTACATTTATTTTAAATATAGCGACGTGTACTGGTTTTTGCGGTTACGACACACTTTTGATACGGTCGATGCACTTTTTAAGTGGTAATTTTTTTTAATGGTTTTCAATAAAGAAAACAAAGAAAACCAATGTCAACTTGCGATAATACTTCTATAGTTAATACAACTTTTACCACACACCAAATAAATATTTAGGCGTCAAAATAGACACAACATTTCATATACCAAAAGAGTTCACCCCCGCTGGCTTCACCCGACCTAAGAACAATAAGGGAGTACACACGGCGGTCGCGTGCCGGCCGCGCGCAGTGATGGGCACCGGAAAATTGATGTACTGATGTAAGTAATGTGAGAGGCGTGGAGTTGCTGTTTTGTTTTTAAGTGTAAGAAATTATACTTCTTTGGCGTAATAAGAAAAAAATCGTTCTAAAAAAATGATTCTTCGCGTTACCCTATGTTTGTAACGAAAACGATAGAAATAATAGAAAAAAAGGTATTTAATACGTTGAAGTAAAGTTTTATTATAAAGCATTATTAGTTAAACAAATTTTATTTAAATATTGTAAAAAAAAATGTACATGATTAAATTAGCTAATTTGATGGTGTCGGTTTTCCGTAACAGTGAGCGCGCGCATCGTAAAAAATTACTCACATATTTTTACCGTAATGCGCCAAAAATTATAACTTATTTATAATTTTTAAATGTGTAAATAAGTTGAAAATGGATAAATAAGAGACAGTTAACTAATTTAATATGTATTATGTTGTATTTTTTTTCTAATATCCACTCCACAGTTCTCTGTTCCACACTTCTACATCTTCCATTTACGAACGTTTGATTCGATTCCGATTTTGTCAAAGGCACTGTAAAACAGTGGACGGTCCTCGATTGTTTTTATACAATTTGGTGTGCGCGCGTCTCGGTGTGTGTGCACTGAGCTTTATTTGGTTTGATTTGCGAGTGACATTTTCATGTATTTTTCGTTTTGTGACGCTGTAACGAGTTTTTTGTTGTGTTTTGTTGCCTGTTTTGTGTTTGTGTCGGTGCGCGCGTGTCTTGGTTGTGATAGACTGTCAAATTTACATTATAATGATTTGATGCGTTGTTTGCATCGTGTGAATGTTATTTGAGAGCGGTATGATTTACGTTTCGGGTGTTAATCGTATTTACATAGCATTGAAGAACTGTTACCACGCTAAATCATATCTACATTTAGTTAGTAACGTAATAACAACACATTATATAAACTAATTAATAATCTTTTTTTTCTTGAACATCCGGAATTATTCACTTTTATTCTTTACATCGGGTAATTGGATGACCGGTTGGTGTGTTATTTTTTAAAACTTCTCCATATAAAGAAATAACAGTCTGTTAGTATTCTAGGCATTGCATTTTGCATTGCGATGAGATGAATATTACAGGCTTTTGAAAGATTTACACAGATACATTTTAACGTTAAAATTTTATTTGTATAATAATAAAATTAATCATTTGAACTACTTACATATAAATTAATAAATATTCCACACGACCAATCACGTGCTAATATGCAGGGGGTGATAGTATAAACCGTCATATGCTCTATTGTAATGGCATACTACAATTAATGTTTCGTATACACAAATATATCCGGAGGCTATTTTTGTATTTGACAGAAAAAGTAAAGGGCCATTTGCTTGACCAGTATTACAAATTAAAAATAATTTAGGATTTTTTTAAATGATAACAATTTTTGCGGCGGAATCTATTAGTTACCTGGTTAGCTTTTAATATGTTTATTATAATGTAGAAATCGAAATTAATACTCAAATAGTTTATACTTGAACTGTGTCATCTCAGCCTACAAGTCTATATGTTTGACAGAATTACTTACGGTTTTTTTAACTTCTATTCTTTGTGGGAATGCACAGATGTCCATCGACGGCAGTGAGCACTTACCATCTGGTGGACTGCACGCTTGAATGCTACTTCCCAATCATAAAAAATACACAACAGCAAGAACACTGATTTGAGGCGTAGGCGCGTTGCTACGCCGTAGAAGCTTCTCGTGGAACTATATTGCTACGTAAGAAATCGAAATTATCATAAAATTAAAAAATATATATATATGGAACTACTCCAGCAAGAGTAAGTATAAACACTCATAATTATTTAAGATAATTTAAATAAACAAACCGATACAACAACTAAAAGCAAGAGCGCGTTTACAAACGCTCTTTATTGGCAAATTGTTTATATTATTATGTAAACAAGTCTGTTACAGCGCACTCAAACATATTTGTCCAATTTCCGCAAACACCACATTTCGCCGTGAGCTACATCCCACATTACCTACTCTCCCGTGAGTAATAGAATAAATGCTGGATGACATACAGGAACAAATTTAAACAAGCATTATTTTGCTACTAAACTAAGTACGTACCCCGCCGGCAATGAAATTAAAGAGATTATCTTTGTGATAAAAGCTATGATAAAATGGTAAACTATGATCTAGAAACACTTGAAACTTTCTTGTTATACGTATAGAATGGTGTATAATAATCTTTTACCTTTAAGCCCCACAATCCTCAATCTTTTGAGTCTCATTAACACTGATTTATTGAGTCCGTTTTTATTTGAAAATGAATCATCATATTTAAAATTTTAAAAAAATTAAATAAAAATTATCGTTTTCTTTCTGTGTTCTTTTTTCTTTTCTATTTTTGGTTTACAATCAATATAAAATATTCAGATGCGATAATAAAATCGATAATGACTGTTATACGGAAGTGTTGTAAATAAAAAAATCCCACACAAATTATAATGTTTTATTCATTACAAACTAAAATGGTTATTGTTAATAGTTCTTTGTTTGTGAAAGCCCGCGGCGATCGCGTGGCGTTACAAAATGGTGAAATTACAATAAATAGAAAGTCAACGTGAATTAGCGCAATTGAGGGTTTGAATGGATTTGTTGCTGTGAATTATTACTCCAATATTTTCTTGTTTATTAGCAATTAGACTGGGGTTCAAAGTGGATCCCAAGGAACAATAATACAAACGAACGAACAAACAAAGACAATAAACAGTCTACGCGAATCATTTCGATCTACCAAAATTAGGTCCGACTTCATTGCAAATGTTTATTATCCAATCCACACTAATATTAAAAATGCGAAAGTTACTCGAAAGTAATGCGAAAGTCTCTGTCTCTTTGGCTTATTCTAACTTTAAAATTACATTATTTAAATTTCTTGTTGTGTGTGTGTAATCTTAATGTTTGGACAAAAAGGAGAACATTACTGATTTTATCTCAATAATATTTTTATAATAACATGAACAATTATACCCTGACCACTTCTTCTAACAATAGGGATAACGCTCTAATGAGCGCGGCCGGTCTATGAGACCCCTGGACATCAAAACAAACATAGCAGCCACGTGGCTATTCAGAGAGTATTCGACAAATTGCCGCTGAAGTACGAAATATGTCAATTATAATCAATAGGGAGAGAGATTATTGGTATCGTATTGTCCAGATTTCGTGTAGTGGACGTTAACAAGGGAATTGAGCGCGTATTCATTAGAACAGTTTGCGAGATTACTTAGCTATTGGGTTGATATGTGTTTACGTCATTAAATAAAATTTTTACGTATTTTTACGTAAAATCTAGGCAAATATCACAAGTAAATATTTTTTTCTAGCAGAAACCTTTGCATTATTAACTTGCCTAAATAACTAATAATTTTATTCTGCTTGCTATTACATCAAGACGAAATTACGCAGGTCAGAAAACTAATATAGAATTATGAAAATAACCCAACAAAAGTGAAACGTTTATTTTTGCTAAATAAATATTTCTGTATTAAATTAATATTAATTTCTTACATATAAAAACAATATTGATTGATTGATTATTGATTTTCTACAATTGTAGTTCGAAAATTGTCGAAACTCAAAGTACACACGTAAAGTACGTGTGTACTTTGAGTATATTAAATTTCATTAAATCGTGTCAACGTCTTCTCAACTTTGCGATTCACACGTCGTTTCGAGTGTTCACAAATTATCGTATTTCAATACTATTTCCCACGTATTATTAGACACGTGTTGGGCCCTCAGCGTTTAAGGACGTTAAGAGGGAAGGGCGTGTCCTCAACAAATATTGTCTTTGAGGACACACTAGACCGACTTGACTGTTTACGGGTTGAGTGACAATGAATGTACAATAGATGAGAATTATGTTGTATTTTCAAGTAGTATTGTCCGTAGTCAAATAAATGTAATATTTAAATTTTAATATTTTAACTTATTGTAATGAACAAAAAAATCCGATTGCCATAAACTCATAGTTTGTTGACTAGTTTAGTAGTAACGTACTAATATAAATAATATGAACGTAAATAGGAAATTGAATGGTGTGTCGGTGATTTTAAAAGTTCAGGTAGAACTTAATTAACGATTTATAGAAAATAAAGATACGAGACGAATCCCCTTTTTATGTTTAAATTTGAATGATCAGTGGATTGTGAAGGGATTATTACTGTAAGATAGAGAAGTTTGTAAGAATATGTACATATGTACATGTGTTTATAACAGACGGTCAATAACATATAACACGAGCAAAGCCGAGAGCTAAGAAAATATGGTAAGATTTTGAGGTAAGATGGTAATGTTTCTATAACATTGAGGTGGCAAACGAGCATGCAGTCCAACTAATGGTAAGTGGTGACTGCCGCCCATGCACCTCGGTAATCTTCTTAGGTCGACCACCACCACCATGAGGTCTCCCTGACCACACCCTTCAGACCAGAACACAGCACTAAGAACACTGCTGATATAAGGCAGAACTAGGTGTGACTTTGGTGCCTCCGGAGTCAAACAACGAAATGTATTACAAGTCAATAACAATTACAAGTCATCGTTACAATCACATTTACAGGTTACAGTGACTTAACACAAACAGACAGATTTACCTTATTAGGACAGAGCACAAACGGATGCCCTGAGGCCTACGATACTAATCCTGCACTGACGGCCATGGACATAAATATACTGATATATGTATAGATTCTGGATATGACACGACTAAGACGATAATTTGCTTGTTGTGGGTTGGCCGATTTTATAATTGAGAGGTAAACTTAGTTACATACTCGTATGTTCTACTTTTCGAATGGATAATATAAGATTTAACTAATGTTATTTATTTATTTAATTGCACTGCATGTGTCGTGTGTGTGTGCAGTCAGAAAACGCCAAAAATTCGCCGTTGCTACATAATATTAAAACTTATTCAATGATTTTTAAGCTTCCCACATTATGACAGAGAACAAGAAATTATACCAATTGCAAATTTAATCTAAGTTTCACACTAAAATATGAGTATGAGTATCACATCCAGTCGACACTATATACCAACCACTTGCACCATAAGCTCAGGTCAATTTCTGTCTGAAGTAATCTCGATATCGCCAGCTTATCCGTTCCGGCTGGGTCCCGACTTTGTGCGTATCAGAATTAATCGGAACTATGTATTTCCGTGTAATAACTAAGGAAATGAAAGGGTTGTTTACGTGTGTAATCCTGAGCAAATCTATATTGATTTCAAATAGCTAAACGCCTTCTTAGTAGTTCGTAAAATTAAACATTTCTTAGAGTGACTGGATTTTGCTATCGTATAAATTAAACTAGCTGACCCGGCACA
>DWNJ01000928.1:0-13323 GCA_018250275.1 Udranomia eurus
AATATTGTTATTTGTAAAGTAGCTCGCACTATCAAACTGCTCCACGTACCCACGTACCCACGTACGCTGAGTTAATGATTAATGATACATAAGTATTATATATGTATATACTACAAAAATATTGATCTTTAGTAGATCTTAAAATAAGTCCGCGACATATATATCTTTCCCTTATAAATAATCCACAATAAGGCATCTTAGGTGAAAAAAAAAATTTAATTCAAATTTAATTCAAATCAAAGGTGATTTCTGAGCATTATTATTAGGTAGGCATATTAATCCATACCACCGAAAATTACTTCATCATCAACTTTGGCTTTTATAGCAAGTTGATTGGACGCACAGTTTGCAAGAAAATTAAAATAATTCATGCGCGAGACGACGAAAAAAATCAAAGCAAAGCAAATTGTAGTGATACCTCGAAACTGGATACTACTAGATATTTAATATAACCGAATATAATGACGCGGGCAAGGAAGCGCGATACATCTAGTATTATATATGTATACTTACTGTTGATAAATTTATTGCGAAGTAAGTTCAGCATAAATCTAACTAACTTGCGGGCTAAAATGTTATTAAGAACCTAATTAATTTACACTGAGATTACAAATTACGACAGACTGCAGATCTACTAAGTGAGTACTGGCAAAGTGTTCCGATCTGGCGCCCAACGTGGGACACATCAAACAATAAGAGGACATTTCTATGGAAATGTATGACAAGTTTGCATTGTCAGATTGAAATGCATTATGCATCGATATATCAGAGATGTCATGTGTGGTTGTTCTGAACTCGAAGTCAAATAAAACTGATAAAACCGTATTCATTCGATAATATTGTGTACTAAAATTCCACAGATGATATTTTCATTCAAGATTGGTCGAATTGTAAATTTGATCAATTATTAAATGTGCTATAAAGGAAACTTACTTTGAGGTGAGGAGGATATAGTTATAGTCCAGATTATTAAACGGTATCCACATTATGGCATACTTTATGATTTGACGTTTGGAGGCATTAATACCGGAGACAATGCACCGTTAGTCACAATTTTTTCGAAAAAACTTCTATCCGCAGTTCCGTTCGGCAGGGCCGTTCACAACGCTGATTTTACGAACAATCCACGTTCTGTATCTGTACCTATCCGCAGCCAGACCGTGCTGATGGACTAACAAAATTTTACATTCAATAAAGTGGCCGCGGCGCAGCGCCAACGCCGTCGCCAATACAATATTTCGCCTCAGGATTTATTTCCGCCAGAAATTGAACAGCCGAGTGCGACGCCGCATCCGTTAAAATATATTAACGTTTTAAATTCAGACTCGGACGGACCGTGTTCCCTGGGGCGAAATTGAATAAATATACCGCCATGTTTGTTTCGTTTGCGCCGCTGTTATTAGGTTTCGTTCGTGCTGTGAGGATACTATTAGTGATAGTTAAGTGGACAGTGGAAGTTTAGTGATAGTTTTCGTAGACGGCGCTTTTAATTTGAACACATTGATAATAATTGTTGTAATAATATGTACAGCCGTTTAGGAATTCTAGTTGTACGATATTACTATTACTACAGTAAACTACCGTCTTGTACTTCTAAAAATAACCTCTGATTTGTTCGCAATTAAATTATCATTCGTCAATCGAGTGATGGATTTCATTAATAAGCATGGCATCATTGTTTCATTATTTTTTTATTGAGATACAATTCAGTCGAAAAATATGAGAAATAAATAAATGTCCCGTCAACCATCAATCTGTCACGCATCAATCACCCAAAAAAACAAATCAAAACGCTCTCTTTATTCTCCCATCTCTTCATTCTCACATTAAAAAGTTTTACATCCTCCGCTTCTCTTATTAATTACGTGTATAAAGTACGATACATTTAATATACATAATTTTGTAGCAAGCCCCAAGTCTATAATTCATGTTAATGACTAGGATCTGCTAGCGACCGAATTAATGGGCCAAGTTGGTGCAACAGTGCTCAGGTGGTAATGCAGGTTTAATTTGCGTTTATTACGAAGCGGGAAAAAAGGTATCCTAAAGTTAAAACTTGGTATTTTCTTCGACAAGATTTAAGATTCTCGTTACAATGGGAACTAATGCATGACGTGGCCTGCAAAGTTAGAAAATATGATACTAACTGTCGCAGCAATCTTCTGGCCTGGTCTGGCCTATCGTTGGTTTCTATCGTATACGATTAAAGCCGCGAGGTTATGCATTTCAATTTGGACTCTAAATTAACGTTCGTACAAAAACGGTAACGGCAACCAAGTTTCCCTCGCAATCCGACAGAGGCGCTGACCGAAGTTCCTTATGAATTAACGCGAACGCGATAAACCTGCGAGACCCTAAAACACTCGGCACACACTGCTTATCAATACTCTGACCGACATCGCGTTAAAATGATCCGCGCACGATCTCCGATGCACAGATGGATGAATATTTGCACCCTTTCTGCTCGCGGATTAGGTACGCGAGCACTCACGTCTTTCGCACGACTATTCGCAGATAAGCTGAGATGGAAATTTAATTCGAGTGGATCTGCATTTTGTTGTGAGCAGAGATGATAGCGCGTACATCATATCTACATTAGTCAACAAACGTCTGTCTGTGTTTGCGTAATAACGGGGTTTTAGCTCTGTGTCGGCTAGTCCGTGTCATCTGCAGACGCAATTCGATTGAAACACAATTAAACAATATAAATATGGGTTGACGGATTTTAAATTCAAAGATAATGGTAGCAAATGCCTAAAATAAATAAACTGCCTTTTTGGTGAAAGAGGAAACTTCAAAATTGGCTTAATTTCAATCATCTTGTGGTATCGTTAATTCTATAGCTCCAATACTCCTGCTACAGGCCATGTAACTGAACATTAAAATCAAGTGATGATAGAAATCTCTGGTGGACACTTACATCCTGCTACGTACAGACAAAGCCACGAACGCAAACTCATCCATTATATATTGGTCTTCCATCTTTATACGTCGTCGCGCTAACAGCATCCATTTGTGGCATAAATTGGACGACGCCAGATTTATTTTTGTGGGCGTCACCGTTCCACGATATTAATGTTGATCTTTCCGTTTTGGTGGACGTTTTAGAGAAATAAACAAGAATGAGTGCACGTCTTAAATGTGATTTTCTCTTATCAATTTTAAGGACGATTTCAGTCAGTGGGTTTAGGAGATCAGAATTGTTGACAAAGTGGGAAAATTGTCAGACCTATTTTTGAAAATAGTAGTGATTGGGCTGATGTGTTCTGATTTGGTGTGTGCGACACACTTAACGAGGCGTCCCAACTTGGTCATAAGGGATGGGATAGTAATGCTTTTGTTGTTGACAGTTTACAAGTCCTATCGAGGGTCGAGGGTCGAGGGGGTCCATGACCAACAGTGACCTATTACCATTAGGTAGACTGCATGTTCCTCTGGCATCAAAATCATAAAATTAATATAAAATAAGGTAACAATAGATGCGACTACTTAACGTATATCATGATGAAGATTCTCGACGTCATCGGCAGAAGCTGTAGACCAGCAAAGCTTACTTCCGATCATTTACATCCTACATAGGCCATGATGCTACACGCACTTCACTAATAAGTCACTTTACGTAAACACTTCATCGTAATTAAACGTACCGAGGCCTTCGAACAAAAGTAACAAATGAAGGCTCCGCGGAGTCGTTTACGAGGAATCGATAAGTAATTTGCTGATCATCTGGAGGAATTTCAATCGTTCCGAGTACTTGAGGATTAATCGCGTCGAAGTGGGACTTAATGCTGTTACAAATTTACTACGAAGTTGATATTACGTTAGTATTTTGACTCTTTTGCTTCCCGTTTCCGTATTTTTCTGTCTATTTCCTTCTTGACTAATTCGTACGATTCTTTTACGTGTGCTCTAGTATTTAATAGGTTCTACTAGTAGACAGTCGACTTCGATTTACTATATTATTATATTTAAACTAATATGGACTAATATTGTTTTTGCAATTCCAAATCTATTTAGATTTTTGTAATAAGATTTACTTTTTTTTGTATATGTTCTAGTTCTTTATATATTATCTAGATTTGAAGTTGTACAAGTATCAAATCTATACTAATTAAAAGTAAATCCAAAGTACTTAGTAGAATCACAATGACACTGGAGTATTATCCTGACATTCGACGCGCACAATCCATCTCAAGTTAAGTGTTCCAGTTTTCCTCTTTCCTCTAGAACTCCGTTGTAGAACTTCTTGCTCGGATAATACGCATAAACCCACGCCATTCGCTTTCATCTCGGCTCCTCGCGTTGAATGACTGTTTGGCGTCTACAAATTGAATTTCAATTCTTTATATCTCAGCCTCGGCGTCGAGGCCGATCGGGAAATTGTGTTGTGTTTTTAATTCCTTTATATTTCGCCGACGTACACTTTGGTGTTGTCTTACCAAAATTGTCTTCGTTATACGTATATAGTATACATGACGTCGCCTACGTAAAAATGTGGCGAGTTCGGGTTAACAAAAGAAAAAACAACGATGCAAACATCATTTCCTTTAGAGAGGGTAGATACGTTTCAAGTTTCTAAGATCTGCATTAATTTTGAGCAATTTAACTGAGGAGGAGGTCAAATAAAATTGAACATAATTGGTTGTAAGACTGTAAAGTCGGTTTACGTACGATAATTTTATGAGATAACGTAATAATAATAAAAAAACATTGATAAAAATTGCACACTCTTATGAATTGAATTGAATCATCGAATTATCATTATTTTGTATAATACAAAGGAGTTAATTGAAAATCATTATTGCGTCTACAACAATTGAAATCACATTAACTTATCACTTTATAACCAGTTGACGTGTTCATCGGACGCATCGGCCGATGGAGTGGAAGGGAGATAAATGCGTTACAAGCCGAACGCTTAGGCCGATAGTGCTTCTCGTTGGCTCGTTACGCGCTCTCGCTTGCACGGGAACGTGACACGTTTTCGTGCAGCCGGTGTTAATAGATTTATAAAACGTTATCATGTCAAAAGATAGCAACATGCTTTAACAACATCTGCAAGAAAGAAAATAATCAGTTTTACCTAAAACTTTTAAAATCTTAACGCTACTTTTTACTACGATATAATATAGAAAGGAAGATTTACAACAAGATCTAATTATTTCCCCTCGCCCTCTAAGTCGTCGCACAAAGCGAATGCACGCTCGAACGGTTTTATACGTTTTGAGATTTCCAGTATTTTCCGGTGACTTGGCACGTCGTAGTGCATCCTTAGATCCAGAAAATTCAAATGTATGCATAGCGCCTTCCTCGCCGATCCACCCTGGCACCGTTCGCGGCCCAGCGCGCATATCGGCCAATTCGAATACGTCGTCGATCGACGTCGAAAGACGTCGTGGCTCGGAGCGGACGGAATATTGCGTCACGATCTCCGCCAACGGGTCGTGACGTGATGAAATATGATTATAAAGTTAAGTTACGTCTCTAAATCATTAGAAGTTGTTTGAAGGAATGTTACGGAGAGACACAGGTCCATGGACTTTTTTACAAAGATTAGAGTTCCTATCTGCGAGTTTGAAGGAATGTTAAGGAGAGCGACAGGTCCATGGACTTTTGGAAAAAATTGAGTTCCTATTTGCGAGGCCCAGGGTCGGCTTGCACGCTTTATTGATTTTGGTATTTGGTAGATGAATATATTTCAAATCAGAATCAGCATGAAAACATATATAAGAGATATGTCAATATCTAATATTATGAAGACATAATCAGTCGTTTCATTGCCTACTTATTAAAAATCAATTGAAGCCGAACAAATAGACAGATCATAAATCAATTTATTCCTGCTGACAACAAATACCTCGGTTATAAAATATGTAGCGAGTCGGCTTATTGTCAATTAAGTCTGTAGGCGATGATAGGCACGTTCTAATTGGTCCCGTTAAACGTAGTAACGTAGAAGCCACTATTTCGAGCTAATAAATCATAAATTGCCTTGGAATAAATTATTCGGTGTCAATAACAAGTCTGTTTATTCGTCTATTGAATTCAGCTCTCAGCGTATTAGTTAACATTTATGAGGAATAATCGACCTGCTCGCCTGGACTCCAGGCTATAGACATTCCCCAATTGTGGGTAGACCTGTGCCCAGCCGTGGGTTATACAAAGAGTTGCTGCCAATCGACGTACTGCTAACATGAGGCTAATAAACCTAACCCCATTGTTAAGCATGTTCAATCAAACTTTAGGAACCTTACATATGTTTCCTGCAGCAGAAAACATTGTCGTTATGCCTAATGTTTAGTACCTCAATTTTAGGAGTTGTCTAAGTAGACACATGATTTAAGGAAGACGCTCAAACTAAATAATATAAAATTAGGCGTAAGTTTGATTTTGCTACAAAAGGGAAGTGAATTTTGTGAAGAAAATAGGCTTTATTACGAGTAGTCTGAAACTTGCCACGCACCAGATAGCGAGATCTTTTATGACGTAAAAACGTCTATATAATAATACTTACTTTTCTCAATATCCATTTAATATTGTAATTGCAATTTGAGCAATACGTGTAATGCGTCATTAAAGAAAATATTTTTAACTTTCTGAAAGCTTGACAGAATAAATTGAACTTGGGAATACATACTAGTACGAGTTAAGCCCGCGTTGTACTGGTATATTACGTCTGAATTGAATCTCTCCAATTAGTGACAGATTAAGGCATCGATCCTCTCTGTGGCGCGCGTGTGGGCGTTCGTTGGACAAATTGCAAACCTGTACCTACAAAACATCAGTCTACGATGTACTACGGGTCGCTACGGGGTACTACTCTCGCGAATCATTATACCTACTTGGCTCCTCACTTCCGCTTGTCGCATATTACTTGCTTATCACTTCCTCTACCTTTGTTAGTGTTGTCTGATCTGATTTTTTAGATGTAACTTAATCCTCTGGTATCTATCCATATGTCTCGGGTATTATCCTTCGGGGAATTCCTTCAAAATGTATTGCTAAGGTTAATTTATTCGATTTATTCTACCTTTAAAAGTTGGTTAATGATGTCGGATGAAGACTACAATTGAACTTCTAATTTAGGTATTTGTTTGTCCGTTAAAAAATATTTCCCAATAAAGTCATAATTAGAAGAAGAGATGCGTTAATTTTATCACACGCGGATTTTATTATGATCGCAAGACTATTGCTGACTCCCGCTACCTACTACTCTTACAAACAAATATAAGACAAACACATCGCTTAAACGACGTCTAATGTGACAGTACAGATATAAAATCATGACACCTACAAATAAAATTAACGATAAAACCAAAACATCAACTAACGACACATTGTCCTATCATGTTGCAGACGAGGTGGACGTGATCGGCTACACGTCGAACCAGAGTGACAGCGAGTCGCTGGTGTCGGGCCACAGCGGGGACAGCGGGGTGGGGGTGGTGCGCGGGCGGCGGCCGCGGCGTGCGCAGCCCCCGCGCGCCCGCCGCGCGCCGCGCTGCACGCGAGTCTAGGTGGGTAGTTCGAGAACTGAGTTTTGTGCGACTACCGTCGCTTTTGACTGTGTGTGGTTCCGCCGTTTTTTTTGTATTTCAGTAATACGGAGAAGTTTAATTAGGGAAAATATACTAATTTTCTGGGTACAAATGTCTAGAATTTTAAACATCTTTAACCCAACTTTATTTAAGTATTAAGTTCCTTAATCCACTACGGATTAACATGCAATTAAAACGCATTATATTAAAAAAAGTCAGAGGTAACAAAAAGATAAACATGAGTATTTTTTTTCAATTCCAGGTGAGCGACGCGCGGCGCGAGCGCGGCGCGTGCGCGCCCTCTGTCGCCGCTCGACTTGGACTAACATCGTTGTAAACAAACGTAGGACATTCTGTTGTACCGTACATTGTACGTTCTGCTGTACTGAGGCGATTGTGACTGAGTGGGGACCGTCCCGCGCGCCGCCGCGCCCGCGCCGCACACACACACACACCACACACATGAAGTCAAATTGTCTTAATGGAGTTTAATGTGAGACTTTCGTTTTTCTCCTTGTTTTCGACTTTTTCTTTGCTTTTATATTATTTTTTGAGTGCATAACTATTAACATTTACGAGAGTACTTGTGTACTCGATTTCGAATTTTCTGCGTAAATTGTCGGAGATGCGAAGACAGAGAAGATCTATAAATATTTTGTTACAAATTTATTTCTATGACATTTATACTATACTCGACCTTTTTATTATTATTCTAAATTATATCGAAAAATAATAACTAACACTAAAAAATAAGATGATCACTTCGTAAAATGTAACTGTATAAGTCATGCCCGGTTTCATCAAAACTAGGACACTTCCTAATGTGACGTAAATATTAAACAAATTATCTGGCGCAAAATTCCTTTTTTATAAACAACCATCAAATGTAATACTTTGATATTTAGGCTTCGCTTAGGTGCCTCCTAGCGTTAGTGAAAACGGGCATGAGGCTGTTAGATGACGGCGCAGGTGTAGACTCGAAGGTGCTATGATTATTCTTGTGAGTGAAAGGGACGCGAGCATGCATCGGACGTAAGAGAGACTGAGACAGTAATAATATCGAGGGTAAGATAGAGATAATATTATAACACTTGCGCACGCGCGATGCCGTTTAAACTTAACAATACGTTGCATTGTACGAAGTGTTTACAAGTCAATTCGTATCACACTAAATGCGAAAAGGCGTTTTAAACTTTCTTAAGATGACTTGCCTACACACACACACACACACACACACAACACACTCGACACACCACGACACTCCGCGAACCATTACCGAGTACAAAATTGCCAAAAATTTATATATTCAAAGTTTTTTATTTGTTTTTTTCGCTTTCTGTCTTTCTTAAATCAACGCCTTTGAAGTTTCGGAATGGATGTAACGTGTTATGCACACGCCTCGTCTCGTGACAAAAAAGACCATAGAATGGACACACACACGCTAGATGCATTACCACATCTACCTACATTATCACAATGGGCTACAATAATTCATCACAGTGTTTTGAATAGTTTTCTTTTTATTTACTCCCATTTAATTGTTTTAATATTCCCTACGTACAAAATTGTAACTCATCGCTGACCATAGATTTGAATCATAGACGCAACGCGTTGGCGACTGGAATGTTTGTATATTAGCGTTGTCTCTTTCACACCTACTGAAATCACTGTCTTACTGTCTTCGTCCATTCGCTGTTAGTCTATAGATGAATTGTTTGCTTTCTCCTGTTTTAGAGATATCGTCAAAACAAGAGTGCGTCTATGAATTAAATTTATGTGGAAAACTACCAATGATCATTTAGAGGCGAAAGTCTTCTCACGAAAAAAATAAGACAATATCACTATCTATATGAGCACTGGTAAAATATTCGTTAATTCTAAATATATTACATATTATTTTATTATCACGTTAATTTTTAAATGATTATTATTGCTTTTTTATTTCTTCTCTGTCTAATGTAACAATGGATAAATGCGTTTATACTCCGTTGGATACTTATTGTTATCAATTTCCACACACAAAAAAATTGTATGTCGCTCTCACGGCGAATGTTGTAATTATAGATAAATATCAATTTTATATTTTGTATATAATTATTTTTCTTTTATAAATTAATCAAATAGAATTAGATCTGTGAATGGGCGGCAACGTCGCCGCGAAATTCCACCATTTTTGGGTTCGTTAATAATACAATGGCAACCCACCCAAAAAAAAATGATGTTAATTTAAGTTCTAACACGAGACATTACAATTGAGGTACTAAAACTAACGGCTATGAGAAAATCTAGTAATAGGACCAGTTTACTTGATCGCTGGATTTAATTCTCATGTACCGTGTCAGTGCGTATTGCGTTCGCGTCGAACATTCCGCGCCATTTTGCCTCTTATTTCTTTTGACTAGTGCACTATGGAGCGTGGTTATTCGTGCGTGCGCGTGCGACATCGCTAACTAACATCGTATCGTTAAGTATTAATATTGAATGTTGATGATCTCACTTCATTGTCAAGCGCCCGTGGTGTTATTGTGTCATTTTGCTGAGAAAACGTTTAATTATTTCTTATATGGCAACACTGTGACGGGAGTGGAAATTCAATTAATGTTTCAAATTTCCTAGATTATATTTTGGTTAGTCGTATTGTCTCAAAATTTAGATTAAGTAAATTATTATATTCGTATTTATTTAATTGTATATAGTTACTCATATCAAGAGAAAGTATATTTATAATAAATTATATTATTTGTAATTATTAGGTAGAAAATAAAATTATCACAAAATTCCATTTAGAAAGAGATCAATGTATCAAAATGACACAATATCATACACTTGTATTTTTATTTATGTGGACATACACATGTACCAAAAAACTAAATGTTATATAATATGGAATGAAAAGCTGGACAGACAATACGCCATGTCGATATAAACGATCGGGAAGTCATCTAGAAGAGTACACAATATATTTTTGTTATGACTATTGTATCTTGTAATAATAAATTGTTAATTCATTTTAACGTGCGACTGGTTTTACTGTATATTGTTTTCTATGATTCGATGGTAATAACTCCGTGGGACTCAAATCTCACCTTTGCCCGACCCACGGGTGTTCCATGTAAATTTTATTTCTAATATATTATTATAATGCATAAAGTCTTATTGTAAATTGTTTTAGGTATGGATGTGTACGATAAGGATAGTTGTAAAGGTATCATTTTGTAAGTGTATTTGTTTTAGAAATGACAGTCTGATCTCTTAAGGTTATGAGTTATCGGTAGCGGCCAGGCCGCCTTCCGTCGGGCGCAGCACGCTGCGGCTGCCACGGTTCCGCTCCCGGCGTTCGCGCCAATGCTAGTCGAATGTTGTCGTTCCAGAAACCGCTCACAACGCTAAAAACGTCCAAAACGCCTTAGTCCACGATAATCGTTCCACAACACGACCGTGGTCGTTGTGATCGCGGCGAAATCGTCATTATTTCGTTATTCGCTCGCGCCGCGCTCACGACACAGTTGAATAGGTAGGTCGAAGTGTTTCTGGAACGCGGCAGTCGTAATTGGTCAGTCGAAAAAAGGTGTCGCGAAAATTATAGTGACGTTTGCTGTCAATAATTTTTTACGATGGCAACCTTATCTCTCTTTTGAATTTGATTGAAATTGTCTATGGCTGCAAATCCATAGTAGAATTTTTTTTTGTATGGGAATGTTAGCCGTTACAAAAAATGCTATATACATAACTTTTTTATGTACTGGCTCTTTACTTTAAAATAATACTTTATTTGGAGCGAATCGTCGCAGCGCAAGTGTCCGATGCTTATGTCAGCTTCACGCGACAGCTTGTGGCGTCATCAGAAAAGCTCCGAAATGGGTTACGTCCCCGCCAGATCCCCGGCCAGTATATTTGTAACCAGATTTTTTTTAGCAACGGTCAACCGATGTAACCGATTTTAGAGTCCATCCGAACTCACGGAGCCAGCGCCTCTGTAAAATCCTGCCTGAATGAACTATGTCAAAAAAATGGAAAATTATTTATCTTTTGGAAAATTATTTTTATGTATGTATCACAAAATTTATTCTATTTATTTTAGGATGTGCTTTGTCAACGATTGTTATTGTATATCGTATCGTACCAGTGTATCGCTTTGGGCGTCATAGAGTCAATGGGGCTATCCATTTTTTATGCACAAAATTTTGAGCACATTCCGGTAGCCACTTCTCCTACTCTAACATGAGACATTAACCAAACCCATGTATTGAATTTTTTTATATAGTCACGTCATATTTTTAGATCTCCTTCGTCCTTTGCAACGTCTTACATAACTCATGGATAACCCCTAGCTGGCAACACTAGTGCCTTCGTTGCGTCATCTGCCGACAATCGTATAGTTTAGAAACAGTAGATGCTACCTTCGCTATCCGCTCAGTTCATATGCCACCGCCAGCCGACGCGAACGGTGCAAGCGGCGACGGAACGCGACAACTCTTGAGTACAAATTCTGTATAAGCCCCTACTTGAGTGTTAATTTTGAATGTTAATTTTTAAACTCGAAACAGGGAAGGTATCGTCAGAGTGCGATTCTAGTATATGTAGCGCGCGGCGACAGTCGTAGGCGACGGGCCAGTCACTCTGCCTTCGGTGTTGTCTCTTCCTTAACTAAATATTCTGTATCCTATTGCTACAGTGAATTTGATTTGCAATATCTTCCGACTGTATTCTCTTCACGTCACACACGCAGCTATATTTTATACCAATATACGTTATAGCGGCCACGTTGATATTTTTCTACAGGAAAATTACACGCGCGTTACGAGTAAACTGTAACGTGTATAATAAATAACGGTATACAAAATGGCGACTTTTTATTTGCATCTCGTTCACACATTATATAGAACGAGCGAGAGGCCTGCATGTCGCCATTTTGGATGACGTTCTTTATTAAAAGAAATGACAAAGCTGTTTATTGGTATGATTATATTTAATTGTAACAATAAAAAGCTAATATTTTTAAGACCGGTATACACGTAGTCCATTTGTATTTTGAATATTTGTATTCAGGAGGACCTCATTAAATAGTGCTGTAATGTGTTTGCTATTGTGTATATAAATATATGTATAGCTCCGTGTGGACCATCTCTTCTCGTAGGTAACCGCGGCGTAGCGCCCTATAATAAGACAGGTGTATCACTGTAACGATAGGGTATTAGACATGGTGCGTCGCAGTGTACGCGCGCGCATCGTATTAGATAAGAAATGTGTTACTAGAATTTCCAATTCATTTCTGGTTTAGAAGTGGATTGTAATAAAAGTTCGTCGAACGGGCCGGCGCCGTGGCGCGTCAACTCGCCGGCTGTAAATTGAAACTTAGTCCGGCATTGTAAAATATCACTGATTGTAAATATTTGGAGTCAAAATTTTTATACAAATTATTTCTAAAATATATTCTTGGCGAGTTGCCGCGCGACGGGGTGTTTAGGTCCGGCTGCGTGGGTCCCAAGTAACCGGTCATCGGTCGGACGAAGTTGGCTGCAGATTTGGTTCGTGTATAGACAAATGAGACAACTTGGTCCGGTCTGCGACCGTGTATTTGTAGTTTAACGCCCGCTCGTGGCGTACGTTGGATCGTTCGAACGCATCCTAGTTTGTTTCTCATTGTTGACATTGTGAGCATGTTTGCTGTAGATTTTTATAGTGCTGGTTGAATAAAATGTAAACTACGGATGCGTTCGAACCTAACATTTGGAGGCAAAGCCCGAGCGCTGCGGCGCAGTCTCGTTGTCTGAGTAGATGACTA
>DWNJ01000929.1:0-13320 GCA_018250275.1 Udranomia eurus
TTGGGAACTTACACTTGTAGCCTGTGGTGAATTCGTAGTATTGGAAGTCCTTAGCAACAGCCTTGAAGGTTACAGGTTTGCCATCCAAGAAGCATAAGTCAACTTCACCCTGCTGCAGATTGTCCTTCAGGATAGCAGTGCCTTCAACGTCGATCACCTTTACCAGCGGAGTTTCCAGCTGCAAAGGATTTGCGTATTGAATGGTAAATATTTTTTTATAGAAGTAATTAGCACTTTTAGCGATCACTCAAATTCTTTGCATAGTAAGACTCACTGTTCTTATTATGTAAAGGCTTCATTCCAAAGAATACATCATATGAATGACAGGAACTTTACTTACCAAAAGCTTGAAATGAACTGGGTTAACCTCCAAATAGAATTTAGGTTCGCGGTCCTGAAACAAAATATACGATAATGAACATGTGGTTACGAAGAAATTTGAATGAATGAATGAGAATATGAATTAGATGCTGACGAAATTAATGAGAGATATACATTCGATAAGAAACTTACCCCGCCTAATGTTGGGTGGGAGAGAGCAGCAGATGTTTCAACCTTTAGGGTCCTTTCATCAGGCCTTTGCACTTTTCCACGGAGAGTAACTGTGGCTTCCTAAAATATTATATCATTTGTTAACAAATCAAAAATTAGGTTTATTTCATTATTTAATATTAAATTGGGAAAATGCAATATCGTTGACAAAAAAGCTATTTATCTGAGTCAAATAAGAGATGTGTATGTGAAATATATGGAAATATATTTATTTTTTGGTAAGAAAATAAATAGCGCAAGTCTTCGTTTGTTTCTTACCTTGCCCAACTTAGGATGGCTCAATCCAAACTCAGCCAAAGCAGTTCCCTGATTGTCATTGGCCGTCACATCCAAGTTGAATCTGGCAGCTGTTTTCTGCTGTGGCCTGTTCTTGTCGGGGTAGAAGCACACCTCACCACGGATGGGGAATGGAAGGCTGTTGCCTGTCGGGTACTGAACTAAGGACTCCAGGGCCACGACTCGTTGAGGTAAGGTCACTGTGATGCCGGTTGGGAATTCTGTAAGATACACTTGATTTAGTACCAGATCTAGTATTGAGTATTGATCAGTTAAGCGTACCGCAGATTTACATTTCTTTCTATACAGCAAATATAACTTCTTGATTAATGAATGAATGAATATAACAGAATAATGAATAGTGACTTTAAAGAAATCGAATAGAATGTAGATTGTAAAAAAGAATTGTATCCTTACTGCCAAAATCAGGCTGGCTGTACGCATGAAGATGGTATTTCTTGTCATCTTTGTTCACGTGGAGGTTCAGGTCGTACTGCGGGAATTTCTTCTCGGAGAATTCATTAACGATCTCCAGACCAAACTCGGGTGCGAAGCCTAGTTTGCGAAGGTCGAAGCCCACGTTTACCAAATGTTGAATAACACCGGGTTCTAGAATTAATAAGAAAAGTAATGTTTACAAATTCAGTGCTATATAGTATAATATTTTGCTATAGGCAGTATGAAAAATGTATTATTCTTCTGAATAATTATTTCCGATAGACTGTAAGAACGAGTTAAGGTTGAATGAAATTTCATTCTTCTAACTTGAATAACGTAAGACGTACTTTGTAAGTTGATCTTGGAGAGGATGTCGGCATGTGCACACTGCTTCTTCTCCTCGCAGTAGACGTACGAGTTTTTGTACTCTAGGTTGGTGACCCGCGACTCTGCTACGTAGCTTCGTTCTCCGATGGCCAGGTTTACGAACGTCTGAAAGGATAAACTTAGCTTTAAATTCCCTCATTATTTCAATAATTCGAGAGAATAGTGTTCCATGTAACACGACGACTGCAAAGATGACAAAGATGGCAAAGAAAGAGGAACATTTACAAAGAAAATAGATGTAAGTAAATGAATCATACATATGTAGGGAGACACCGCCCATGAACACTTTTACTGAATCCCCAGAAAAATATTTAAGTGAGCATGAGGTCTACAATAGATACGATGCTATGTCTGAGGATTAAGTTGTCTTGTTAATCTCTTTTACCACACACACAACAAACATCAGCAGATAATGCCCCGGAATTAAAAAAAAGTAACAATATACTAACCTCAATGCCCTGTTCGTTGCCCTCAGTGAGGATAGTGCGGATGTACTTAAAGTTGGCTGGTTTCTGTTCATCCTTGAGGGTCACAGAGCCAGAACCTTCAATGATAGTCTTCGGGCCTTCCTGTTTGCTGATAAAAGATGTGCTGCGGAAGAAAAAAAAAATAAGTTCATCGTTGTCTGTTGTATTTTCATAAAATTATGTTGATGTATCAATAAGTTCATTTAAAATATATGTTAAAGTTACTTTAAAAATAACAATAGCTAACCTGCCACTCAAAACGTTCTTATTATCATTAACAGCGTGGAACTCCAGCCTCTTGCCGCTACCAGCGTCTTTGCTAGAGATATCTAAAGCGCAGTTCTTCAGGCCAAACTTGGCAGCGTTTCCGTGGAACTTGAACGCCACGTTGTCTTTCTGGATGTTGCCTTCAGAATTCACGTCCATGTCGAAATCGCGGAAGTTCTCCACCTTCAATTCCAGCTTACCCTGGTTCGAACTCATCGAGTTTCCTTTCAAGTAGATCCTTTAATGAAATAAAAATAAGATTTTACATATCTTCAGTTAGCTCCAACGGAAAAAAATAGTTTTATAATTTGTGATTAAAATCAAATCAAAATAAAGAAAGCGTTGACTATTCAAATACATTATATTCTTTTCAAATGACACATACTGCTGTTACAATACGATTAGTGTGCAAATATCAATCCAATAGTATTCAAAGTGTTATTAATTACAATTTTACGTATTATAATCACATGAACTGCTGTCAAACACGTGAGCAAACGTTAAGTTAAACGTTAACATGATTCAACCTAAGATCACAATTGTAGGTACATTGTAACTGCCACTCACCTGCTCTGCTTAGGGTTGTCTGGGCTGGTGTACTTGAGGTCGAAGAGCGGCTGCGACTTGGAGTACACAACCACGCTGTCCGACTTGTAGACGCGACCGTCAGCGTCCACCACCAGCTGCGCGCTCACCGTGTCGGGGGACGGCCTCTGTTGGCGATACGTTTACTTTATTCATAGTCCCTAGAGATCTGTGAGTTCACAATGGCATGGCATAAAAGGAAAAAACGTCAATGTATTTTTTTATCGATTTACTCGTATACGGATTGATACTAGAAGACCATATCTAAAATCGGTATCCTTGATATCTCACCTTGGTTGAGAGGTCAATACTCAGTTTCTTGAACTTCTCAGCTTGAGGAGCGTTTGCTGACAGCTTGATCTCAGTGTGTTGAGGGGCAGCAGTTGCACGCGCGCCAATGTTTGCAGTCTTGCCCTTTCCGTACTGGGCCTTCAGTTCCACATTGCCTGTCTTTGTCTCTCCTGGAAACCGTACACCGAATTTGGTCAAATTTTCTATTTTATATAGATGGTTATAGTGCATACTTTTAGGGGTTAAATATTAACTACAATGAATAAAAAAGTTTGAGATAAGTGTTTTAAGTAGATCTGGATTTCTTTCTATACCTGCTAGATAATATGTTTTGAGAATCAGTATGTAAAAAGGAAACATTTATTGCATACACTTTTTTAAGTTTATTATCGAGTATGAACAACTGTAACGCAATTCTTGATATTTCTGGCATTTGTAACAGAGATATAGTTAACACCGCAATCAAATAAACGTAAGTACAACCTACCTTCCAGATTAGCCTGATAGTTGACGTCGAACACCAGGGGATCATTATGGGGAACCAGCAGCTTAACCTTGGTGTTACCAGCCTTCTGCCCGTACTTGCCACTCGCGTCAACTTTGTACAGGTCGGCATTTATTTGCACCGATTCGATCACAGTAACCTTTAACAATGTATACATATTAAACTTTCATGATCTGTCCATTATTCTTGAATGTAAGAATTTCTACCACTGACTTGAATACGTTTAATCTGTGCAAAAACCTAAAGTGTTGATGGTAAAACTCGTACATGCTAACCACGACCGCTGTTGTTAAACCACTCTTAATACAAAAATATTACCCATATAATTAGTGGAAATACCCACTATCGGCTAATGAAACTGAATCGTCTAAATTGGAACTAAATAATGAAGTTGTATATACAGACATGGTACAACATATGGGAATTCTAGATAGCCTTTAAACTTACCTCAGCATCCTTGTTCTCGGGTTGGAAGTAGAGCAATGTGGAGATCCACTTAATGTCGTGGGCTTTTTCGAAAGGCAAACGGAAAGTCATGGTGAAGTCATCCAAGTACCTGATGTAGAAAAGATCATGAAATATTGAATCAACCATTAAGAATAGAGGATTTTAAGTCATTACTAATTATTCAATACAGCGATTATACATATAATTATAATATTTCATATACATATATAAAATAAATATTTTAATATAATATAATCTATCCTAATTTTAAAATCTCACGTATCGTAATGATAAACATCATAATCATAAACTATTCCTAATCTACACGTAATTTAGATCAAGATCCTCAAACCTGCTGGACAAAAAAATAAAAAACTCACTTCCTCTCTCCCTTCTCAGGCAGATACATGACGAAGGTGCCAACGAGCTCGGAGAACAGGTCGTCTCCGTAGCTGGCCTTCACGCGGTACGAGTCGTCACTGTGCGCAAGTTCCGTGTAGGTCGCGGAGGCCACTAGGGAAATTGGCTTCGGCATCAGACTGCCCTTAAGTTGACCCTGCAATTCACGTTATATTTTGAACTGGACCTATAATTACTTACGCTACCCAAGAACCGAGGGTAACCCTCGGTTGACAGTGCTCATCCAAGGGATGCCGTGAATAGATTTTGATATATTACTTTTCATTCCCTTTTTAATTGAGTATTATTCTGGTTAGACCTCCTAGCATGTGTTTCCCTTGTTCCTTTCTCTATATGCCATAAATCATAAATTAATAATTTCATAGTGCTTTCGGTATTCATAACAATTTTGTTAATTTCTTAATTAAAATTGTAAAGAAGGTTGGATTGTTGGATAAAAATTTTACTACTTAATAATAAAACTTATACTTACATCAAAAGAAGCATCAGATTTTCCCTCGCCCTTCGGAGTGTTCTTATAAACAAAGGTGTTGAGTAGGTTGCCACCGTCCTTAAGCTTGAACTCTATTTGTCCGTCCAAGTCAATGTTCTTCTCAAAATCAGTGTTGGTGACCTTGGTCTTGTATGTGATGGTAGAGCCAGCGTCTCCACGCTTCGGACAGTCCGAGAGCAATACCTCGGCGTTACCGTTGTATGTCTGAAAGCATTCAGAATTAATTTTATCATTATCCTTTGTTTCACAATCGTTTATAACCATATTATTATAATCGCCTTAAACGCGCTAACATTTCGATTTTTTTTTATATATTTTCATTTATGTTCTATGTAACTTTAAAACGTGACCTAAACATACTGGTATATATGGTATATATACTGGATGTGCCCTAACCTCCTTCAACTGGTATCAGTGACAACTATCGGCTATAGCAAATACTTAACTGCTCCATTTTTACGAAATCAAATTTGGATGCCATCATATTATAGGGCCCTTTACTATTTATTTCCTACAACACCATAAGAATATTACTATAAGACTCTTACCTCATCCTTTACAGTCATGTCGCGGTCAACCTTCAGAGTGAGGACCCTGCCGGTGGGCAGGCATACTTCGACGGAGCCATGGGATTTGCCAGACGCTGACAATGTACCATCCTTGTGGATGTTCAGTTCACTCTTCTTACCGGCATAGTCCAGTTTATTCCTGGTGACAAGCATTTAAAATCAATTAGAACTTGAAAGGAATTAAATCTGCATATAAGGACGTCCGTATAAAAATCCGTTTCCAAATCCATATTCAGCAAGTGGTCAATAAATTATAAACGATGCTGACGAAGATGCTTGAGTTTTTGAAATTTACCAATAAGTCATATGGGTATATTTGATGTCTCTTTATCAAGCCTACCATCCAGCCAGCTGTTATTTAGCTTATGTAAAAAAAAACATTAAGGATATAAAATTACTTAGATTCCATAAGTTTCGGCGTGTTCTTATTATTTGTGCTGAAATGAAGTTTGTCATTGTTGTCTTTCTCATAATTGAGATAGAGGTCCACATCGGCGTTGAAGACAGGCTCCTTAGCAACAAATTTCACATCACTCTTGATCTTGCGACCCGCCTGCAATAACAAGATATTAACAAGTTATTATTAAGATAAGCCTAAAAAAAGAATATTGATGTCATGTGTTTAAATAACTTTGTTTCTTTTCACATGCTATAGCAAATATAATATATAGTTCATTTATTAAAATACGAATCAATCCAAAATTAAACCCACACTCTGGAAAAGTATTTACCTACTCAAAAAAGCCGACTTTAAATTTTATAATTATTTTATTAATTGTAAAATTTTCAAGTGTCTATCGGATAACAATAATACATATATTTGTGGCAGTAATAATATCCAATCATACCTTCTTGAAGTCAACGATGATCATCCCGTTGCCTTTACCGTCGTTGTCCGTAACTTTGAACTGTCCATTTGCAGACACAGCGTCCTTCAGGATGAACTTGAGTTGACCAGAGGGATTGGCGCCTCTAGTGACCTTCAGGAGGTAGTCCAAGATGTCTCCCTTGCTGCTTGAAACCTTCGCATGTGACGAGTAAAGGTTGTTGTTTTGGATCACACCGACGTCAAATCTGTAAATAACATTCAATGTTATTGTACTCATATGAGCAACATCTTTGATTCACATTTATTGACTTCTTCTGGGAACGATAAAGCGAACTTTAAAAGCTGATATAAAAATCTAATTTTGGAAATATTCCAGACAAATGTACTTACTTAATATCCTCATTTTTGCCACCGCCAGATATTTTGAAGTGTCCGACAGCGCCAACATTCATGTCATTAGCCTTTGTCTTGTGTAAAACAACTCCAGATAATTCGTATTTACCAAAGTTTTTGAAGTTAATATAGTTTTCGACATTAGATTTGTCGGCTGAGACTATATCCCTTTTAGCGAAAGCTTCCAGGCCATGCTTGTCCACTTCTCCCTTGACCTTGACACTGTAATCGCCTGGTTTCTTGATACTCTTACGAGCTTCAATTTCAAAATCGGCTTTTTTGTCAGCATATTCACCTTCAATGTCCATTTCAAATTTCTTAGGGTCAACCTCAGCATCAAACTTGACTTTGATTGGTATAGCGTGAATTTCAACTGTAACGAAACATTTGCACATATTATTAATATACTATTTTTAAAAATAAAACGTGTAATATATGCACTGAAATGTACCTAACATTACTTACATTTGTTCTTAGTGATAACATTGTAGTCAGTCGGTGTTTTGGTGTAGTATTTGTAGAGTTGGCCAAATGTCACCTTATTTTGCGGGTTATTAAAATCACTGTACAGCAACTCGACGTCGTTATGGTAGACCTGTATTGAAAGGATAATTATCAATATCATTATCATCAATATCAATGTCATTATATATTTCAAATACATGATCATGCGGTATATCTCAGTACATTTTATTACAGTCTGGATTATTTAATTTATTGTCCGCTCGCGCACATTGCACAAATGCGTGATTTGCATATATATATATAGACTTTTGTCGGTTTACCGCGCTGTCAATACTACAGTTTTTGCCCTTTAAAAGAGCCTTGCATTCTGGTTTTAAAAGTAAGTCCACTTAGTTTTTTCAAATCTTAGCATCTCATACGTGATGAATAAATCTATGATCGCAGTTTAATTTGAAGTTGGATAAGATACAGGCGATACAATCACTATTCATAAGAAGGACACGCTTTATTATCATTTAAAATACTTGAAGTAACATACCGTGGGTGTATTTTCAATATGGCCGATCATCTTAAAGTTAATGTATGGATTGAGGGTATTCTGGAACTCTGCTTTGAAGTCATAACCCTTGAAGTTGAAGAACAGCGCCCCTGCGTTGTGCTGGCCTTGCTTCACCTTAACGTCCAACTCCATGCCCTTGGGTTCCTGGCTGAAGTGGCCGTCCACGCAAATTGGTTCGGGGGATTTCGGCATGTTTATCTAGTCAAAAAAATGTCAATGTATCACAAGGTTTGTCTAAATGATAAAAGACAAATAAAAATTAAATATATCGTTTGACTTACCTTGATTCCTTCTAACGTGTACTTGACGACTGGTCCGTTAGTTTCTTTGATCATTTGTCCATCGACCTTCAAGGACTGTTTACCATGCTCGTCAGGCAGTTGGTATTCTGCGAGTGGTTTGAAAACGCGTCGCCTGTCATCTCCCTGGACACTGAAGCCGAGTTTACCTAAGTATTCCTGGGCGTCCATCTTAGCTTTCACCAGTAAAGCATATTCGGATGGCTTAGTGTACAGTGAGATTTGGCCAGAAGCAGCTTTGATCGGGGAGTCCAGGGACAACTTGAGGGTCTTTTCTTCATCGTTATAAATGATATCACCGAAGACTTGTGTTCGGCGGTTTTGGGAACCTGTTCGTTTAAATCAAATTAAAGTTTTTTATATTATAAATATACAATATTTATATTATATTAATTTATTCTCAAAAAATCGGGACTGCCAACATATTATTATTGATTATGATAACTTACCTTCTGCGTCAAACAACATCTCCACGCCATAGCTACCGCGGTTGCGGTCTGATCGTAGGACCCCCTTGATGTGGTACCCTCTCAAGTCGTTCTTTTCCAGGACTAACTTAACTTTAGCTGGTCCACTAAGTGGGAAACGAGAAGCGAACTTTGCGAGCGAGGTTTGAGCATCAGGGCCTGAAATAAAGAAGCACTTTAAACATACTCGTATTATGAAAGTATCTTGTTCTGATTTGTAACAATTACTGACCCTTTCTATAATGGGAAATGATGAGAAATATTTAATAAGCTTAACTTTTTTATAATATTTGTGAAGCTAAACCTAGTTATTGTTGTAGTTTATTTCTATACAATACCAAAAGCCGTCAATGAATTGAGTTGAGCAAATGACTATCAAAAGCAAATGTTACCTGAAACGGAGAATGGGAGGAAGACTTCACCGCACAGCGTAAGGCCTAGCACTCCGGACAACTGATCGAAGCATCCAGCGTATTCCTTCTTGCTGTTCTCAACCAGAATCGGGGTTTGTTTCTCCATACAGCCCTTCTCCGCTGAGAAGTAAACCAGGTCGCTTGACGCTGACAAAATTTCCTGCTTGTCTATTGGTAACGCAAATTGCAGATCGATTCCTTGGCCGTTTTCGATAACCTTAGCGATGAGATGACCACCAGTCGAAGAGTGCAAGTTAGTGGTGACTTTAAGACCAGCACCAAGAGCGTCAGCGTCTACGAAAAACACTCCAGTAACCTCGATGTCGCTGCTAGGCACCAACTTGATGTCAACTTTAGCGTTTTGTGGGGATTTCATGCATTCCTTAATGTCGATGCTAGTTCCGATTTCAACTCGAGCTGTAGCTGCTCCTACTAGATCCAGTTTGAGAGGCAGACCAGTCGATGTGGGATACGCCAGCTCAGCGTCCAAGAAGAGTAAATGAGCACGGATTTCTTGCTGCAAGTAAATAAAATAAAAAATCAATTTAAATAGTTTGTGGTTGTAAAGGTAAAGTTTAGCTTATTCTGATCACTAATTTCTGAAATAAACAAGTACCCTGTTAGGAATAATTGAATTATACTCTCAGACTCATTAATATGTACTTCGAAAATATTTATATTTACTATTGTTACGGCCCATATAGTCAAGACGGAGAGATAAGATCGGATAAGAGCATCTTAACCAATTGACCCTACTTTTTATTGCATTATATTCTCACCTGGAATCTCTTGAGTTTGTTCATGCCGTCACTGAGTTGCTTGAGAATCTGGTCCAAAATGTTGTTGACGTCAAAGCCTTTGTCGTCTCCAAAGGATAGGAATATCGCGTCAGTTCCAAAGAGTTTCATGTAGAGGTCCAAGTCTAGTTCATTGTTGTAAGAGATTCCTTTCTGTTTCATCTGGAAAATGGAAAATATTTTATATCAATTTGTTATAACAAGTGTAAGAAAAATAAATTAAAAAGGAAGTGGGTGTTCTAGAGCTGCAAATGGCCAAACTGTAAACCAAATAGGTTCTACCACGTAAAGCGTAACGTAACATAGGCATTAGCTTATTACCGCACGATAATTAGTTAAGTCATATAAGTTTTGTTGAGTCTGTTTAATCTTTCATTTTTTTAAACAGAGAGATAGCAAACTAGTATGCAAACTGTTTTGTCTCATAACACTTACTTGCTTATCGAAGTTGTCCACTTCGCTCTTGATGGAACGGCGTCCCCGGACACTGCTCTCCACCTTCTTGGATGATTCTTCCATCCGCTTCACGAGACCATCGTAGATGTCTTGGGGCTTCTCCGTGCGGAGGAAACTCTTCGGGCCTAAGAAGTGCTCGATCACTCTGTCCAAGTTGCCTTGACGGCCGCCGATCTATAAAAAAATGTGTTACCTTTATACTAAGTTGTACTATATATTAGGCTACCTCGAGTCTCTTTCCTGGACCGGGGAAGGCCTGGAGCACACTCGGACATGATGCTCTAGTGTGCGCTCGTATTGGCGAAAATATGTCATGTACCTTCTACTATTTTGTATATTATAAAATAGTGATTAATTCTTAATAAATGAACTTATTTCAATCAAAGTCTTAGAATACTAAGGAAGTTTTTCATTCGCAATACTCACCTCAAGAACGTTGACACTGTGTCCAAAGAGTTCAGCGGTGAGGTTCAAGCTGGCAGACCTTGGGATGAAGGAGTCTTGCGAGAAGATGATAGATTGTTCCATGGTGCCGCCAACTCCAAGGGCATCCACGTTGTATGACACTTCGCGGTACGAAGAATATTTCCTGAAAGTAGTCGTTTCTTACATGATTCTGCATAACGGTCAAAGTTATTATGGAAGTAGATATGATAGAAACAACATTATAGGTACCTGTCATCGACGTTGAATCTATTGGGGATACCAATGAGACCGTAGTGCTGTTTTGCAAGCTGCTTATCAGGATTAGCGGATGACCGAATGGCGCGGAGAGATGTCGTGATAAAGCGACCAACTGCAATCAAATATAATGATCGTATAGTAACATGTGTGCATGTAATTGTTATTCAGAGGAATCTTCAATCAAGATCGATATCCTGTCTGAATGATGATGACGTGTTTTTTCAAATATTTTGATTTTTCTAAGATCAGGGATTATCGAACTACAAAGATATGGACTATCTGCTCTGTACTAGTACAAACAAAAGTATTATTTTAATAACAAGACCAAATAAAAACTTCTTAAAAAATTATCACTTAATCGCATGAAAATGTATACTTATTTAAATCTACAAATATAAAATCGCAAACAAGCCAGTAATAACAATATTTTTTTCAAACAGAAGCACAAAAACATACCTTGATGGACAGGCTCATGGTTCAGGAGGTTCTTAATATCGTTAGCAGAATGAGCGCAAGGGCAGGCGATCAAGGCCAGATACGCCTTGATACGGATCTCGGAGTCCTGTTGGACGTTCTTCATCAGGTCTGTTGCGGTCTTCTTCAGCTGGAAATAATTACACGTTAATAAATATACAAGTTAAATCAGAGGCTTATTGCCGTTGACAGCCATCCATGGGTAATTTCAAATAAAACTGAAATCTTAACTAAAATTACTAACAGATCGTGAGAATTGAACGGCTCGTAAGCTAAGTAAAAATTAAACGGCTTGTCAAAGAACATGGCCGGATGAAATGACGACTCGATCAAATGCCTCACAGTGCAGGGCAAGATTAAGGGTAATAAGTAGAGAGGAGAGATGTGGTAGAATGTGGTAGAATGCAACGATTAAAAAGAAAAGTGTACGAACCTTGGCAGCACAGGGGTCGGCGTTGAAGGCCTCCAAAGCAGCCACTCGGACTCTAGACTTGACGCTGTTGTCGACTGCGCAGTGAACGATTTTGTCGATCAGACTGTCTTCCAAGTGCCTGATGTTGCGGATACCTTTCAGAACTGCTACAACCTGTAAATTATTAATTAAACATAAGGACGTGCTAATGTCTTTCACAAAAGATTTCTACCAATTATATTTAGAGTAATTCTGTATTTTTTTTAATTCAGCTGTAATTTATATGCGCAATAGTCTTTATAATGGTTTGGTCAAAATACGCAGGAAATACGTTTTGAAAAATACGGATTCGGCGTATTTTTTGTAACAATGTTGTTGCTTATTTACGACTGTATTCTTACATAGTCCTCTTCAGCCTTGGTCTTCGGCTTACAATTCTGGAGTTTAGTACCAAACTTCTTGCTCAGAGCAACAACTCCTTCAGACTTTGAACCATGGCAGTCATGGTCTCGGCAGTATACTCCGGCGAGAGCTCCAACACCCAAGTAAACTTCTTTAGGTAACTTGGGTACATCCAAAAGAGCCTAGAAATTGAAGAGATGAATTATAAGATGATTTTTTGCCATCGCAAACATAAAAGTTGAAAATACTTCATAATGTGACTGATTAAAAAAATATTTTGGTGAAGATATGCGTTTTTCTATAAATTGGAGTAGAAAAGTAACTTACGCTCATTATTATATTAAAATTACAGATTCTGCAGATTAATTTTCTGATTTGAATTTATGGGAAGGTTGCAACTGGCGTAAAGTTCTCCCATCGTAAGTCCGGAGTAACAACATTTAATATGAGGCTTTAAAATGTTATGTGATTGCAAGAAAATTCAACCCGCATCTAAAAAACATTAAAAGCAATACTTACAGCAGCTGCTTTCATTGCTTCATCGTTGACGTGCCTTGCGTTGCCAAGCGAGAGGAAGACTAGTTTCTCTTCAATAGCATTTAGACCTTTGTTTTTCAAGATCTGAATTGAGGCCTCGATACTGAAGCCAGTTCCGGCGCGGAAAAGACCATCTAAGAAGACACGCCTGTAAACAAGGGTTTGGTTAAAATATTTTATGTTTTCTTCTTGTTAAAATTCCGTGGCAAAGCAGTTAAATAGAAATAAAATTATATAATTAATGTTAGGTTAACCAAAATATGAGTTAATAAACGCATTGTTAGAGGAGAAAAAAAATAAGAAGATTGAAATTATGTATGAAGGTAACGACTTGAAATATTTAGGTGTTAATATTCTATCAATCTTTTGTTAAGTAATACTTACTTTTCATGTTCATTGCCCTTCACTTGGTTAACCTAACATTAATTATATAATT
>DWNJ01000930.1:0-13318 GCA_018250275.1 Udranomia eurus
ATAATTGTACCTATATAAAATTAAGTTATGAATAAAGATAAACAGTAAGGTGAATCTGCTGTGATATGTAAGGTTTGATACCTTACATATCACAGTTCCTATATTCCTTGCTCCACTATTATAGTTAACAGTAAGCCAACCCAAAACTCTAGCACTACTCTGATATCAAAAGCTATTTTCCGCTTGTTTAGTAATTTCGGAACATTAAACAAGTCCAGCGCAGTGCAATAAAGAACTCGCTGCAACTTCTAATTAAAACACAAAGGGCTCGGTTGACATAATAAAACATGGGCAAGCGCAAGCCGTCGGGTGCCCTAAATAGTTCAGCAACTACCGCCTGTAATTATTGCTACAGGGAAGCCGACGCGACGGCTTGTCTCTACTAGCAGTAGCAGACTAAATTGAAAGCTATTATGGTCATTTGTTTGAATAACTTGAATATTGTACTGAATTGTTTGGAGGATTGTGACAGGGACTGTTGGGGAAGTATGTGCACGGTTTACAACATGTTACGTTGGTACATTCACAACTATTTGAAAGAAATTCGTTGTAGATTGTTATGGACGGATGACAGTTTGATAGAATTTTTGGAAGATCTACATACAAGGATGTTGTGATGTAGAACTAAACAATGAGCCATTTTAGGACCACTATCGTTAAATAAATAATTAACCCATACATTTTAAGCAATTTTACCCCATACGATTCAGAATAAAAATCTTAGAACTCGTATTATCTGCGATTAAACGCATACTGCCGCGTATTTGCTACATTTCTCAGCGTTGAATACAACTTCACACTTAAGTTATACAGAAATGCTGTATAGAGATATAACAAGTTTCCCAAAACGCAACAAAAAAATTCTGTTATATGCCAAGTTTTTCAAAGTGTGAACCCTAAGTACGTGTCACTGTGAAGTGGCAGGTTGGAAATAGCGGTCGTAGCGACGTCGGCTATCAAAGGACAGTATCAAATCGCTGCTTCAATCAACACTTTGATGTTTCTTTGCGAGTTAGTCTTATTGACGCACTTTCGCCACGTTTTGCGTTTCGTCGTGGGCTTCTCCTTTGATTCGAATTCGCATCCGCATTTGAACCGTTGAAACGCGTTAAATATTGCACGCAAAGAGAGCGAAAATACAGTCAGTTAGTTAAGACTTCAAAATGAGTTTTAGACTGGGTTAGGCAGTATGGTATGTGACACTGTCTTAAATCCTGTTGACTTAAAAAAATGAGTTTTCGACTGGGTTAGGCAGTATGGTATGTGACACTGTCTTAAATCCTGTTGACTTCAAAAAATGAGTTTTCGACTGGGTTAGGCAGTATGTGACACTGACTGTCTATCCTGTTATACTAAAAACATAAGTATTATTATTTAACAGTAGTCATTTAAAATCTGTATGTTTGACTTCTTGACTTGAACTTGAACACATACGAGTTGTATTATTCTTGTAGACCAATTGTAATTAATAAAATTAGAAATATAACTAGTACTAGTTTACCAATTTATCTTTTTTACTACTTACAAATTACCAATTTCAAAATAAACGTCATACTAATCGATTATGAGAACAACGAATTGTAAAACTACTCCGCAGTCGCCGCTCTAAATAGCAGACTCTCCGGCTAAGGCGTATCAAAGGAATAATTCACGAACACTTTTATTAGTCAAACTTTAATTTAATGCGGACGTTTATGAGGGCGGAACGTACACATTACCGCTTGATTCACTCACTAATGCTGGATACACACTTGTTTTGTCTCTGTGGCATCACTCGTATAATGCCGACGCCAGACATGTGCTCACAGAAGTGATCACTTCTTTGAACGCTTTGCTTCACGTTTGACCACATACTGTTGTACCTCCAGATGTGCGATCAAAGATTTCATCACTCTTTTGTACTCACAGTTTTCAAGTAGACCACAAAACATGGTCAAAATAATATAAGCAAAACACGCTGTTTGCTTATATTATTTATGTAACTATTTTGTTACATCTACAAACATATACACAAAAACCGTCCAAACAAATGCCAAGTGTGGCAGGCACACAAACATTTGGACTTTGATCCCTTTGATGTGCGCTAAAAAAACCGACACGGAACGGCAAAGCGCACTTAAGTGATCAAATATGTGACAATAGTATCAAATGTCCGCCACGCATGTGAACACTTATTTGATCACTTCTGTGAGCATGTATCTGGCGCCAGCATAACAGTAACATGTAACGTAGCAATGTAGATACTGTGAAACTTTGTTTGGGCTTAAACTCTTGAACATGATATTGCTACGAATGCTACGAATACTTAATAATAATAATAATAATTTTGTGATCATCGGTTGAAGAGTTCCGAAATAAGGATCAGAAAACCAGAGTACTACTATGTGCTATCTAGCAGATCGCGTTTGGACTGTCTATCCTTGAGAGTTGGCTGCGATAACTTGAGCTGCGGAACCTGAATCCTATTAGAGTCGATTAATAACTTAACAACTTGAATTAGGTTGCACATTGCTTTGAATGTGGTAGAAGCTTTGACGGTTTGACTACGAAAGCAACACCGTCACACCTATTTCTGCCTTATAACATAGTATTCTTGCTGGTACTTATGGTTTTAAGGGTGTGGTCAGTGAGACATACTTAACCGAGGTTCCAACTTAGGTTGATTACAGATGGCTGGCTGGCAGTAACCGTATACCATCAGGTAGACGGCATGCTCGTCCCAGTCATAAAAAAAGAACATGCAACAAATATGGACCGAGCTTTAGCTGTCTAAGTCTCGGGAGTCGGGACTAAAGATAATAAACTGAAGATAAAGTTTAGGCGAGCCGTCACACGCGCGGTGACAGTGGCGTGATAAACGAGGCAGTATCATCACGGTGTTTTAGAGACAAATATAGATCTTGAGACATATTTATTGTTGCGTCCCCAGTTATTACACTCCGTTTTTTACTTATGATGACTTACTGGGCTTATTTTGTATCAAGTGTAACAAGTTTACAAATCATATTATACTCGGTATCCGTGTGTCAGATGTTTAAAGAATTATAAGGATATTTGAAAAATAAAATGTAGTTCATCAGTTTTGTGATGTAAATACTAACGGGTGATGAATTCTATCTTTGAAATATTTTTCTAGACTTTTATCAAGAATCAAATGTTTTTGTTTATTATAAGGTGTGTAAACCTTAAGTTAATATGCTCAATAAAAAACCATTAGTGTCATCATGTCATCATGTCAGTGGTCATCGGCTTCAACGCCTTCTGGTTCTCAGGTCATGATAGACCAGGAGAAAGAAAGAGGAGGGAAAACACTCTTTTAAAAATTTGACATACATAAATTCATTCTACAGTATGATTCTGGTCCGATACTGACGGGACAGCGACCGTTTGTGTCAATTTAGTCCACTGTCATCTGTTAACAAAATCAAGTCAATTTATTATATACAGTCTGCTGGAATAAATTCAAAGCCATATAAAAATATATACGGAATATTTATCCGTTTACATGGCTTAATTCATACTGTTTATTCTCCATAACAGTTGTATCAGTGTAACCTTTGGGCACAAGGAAGAACATAAAAAGACACCACCAAAGAAGTTATGCACAATGTAATCAGATAAACAATGATTTCAGATGATTAAGACTCGATTTTGTGAATAATGTTAAGAATTGACTCTACTATAATATCAGAACATCCCCTTCCCGCGTACTCGTACTGTTACAATTAATACGATACGATATATAAATACGAATTTAAACTGAATTGTTTGTTATTACACAAACTACACACATACATAAATGTGTGTACTGCACTTATGTGTAGATATGCATGTGTGTGCAGCAAGAAAAATTCAGGCCTTGGTCTACATGTATGAAAACCATAAAAAAGTTTCTGACAACAATCAATGAATAGCGTCATGCGACATGATTCATGCGAACAGTTATAACATCGAACGATAAAACGATGTTATCTTGTAACTACTCGCACAAATTGTGCAGCCTATGCACTACGCTAATTGTAGTCTAGGAATTATTATTGTAGGATCCTCTATGTTACAAATGAGAAATATTTGCTTTATTTTTTTGTTTATTTCGTTACACTTATAAGTTGGAGGCTAAAACAACTATCAATAATGACCAAGTAAAACCACAATTTGTTCCAACTGAGACGCTATAAAACAATGAAGAAATAAATCTGATAATAGCCATAATAGTTTATATATCACAATTAAAACCGATATAAAAAATAATATCCCCGTTTAATCTAATTTAATATTTATTTTAACAAACATCCAGTCCAAATTGAATCGAATTTAATACAATTAACCAGATAATTCATTATATCTTAAGGTTTGCACTCTTTCTTCAAGGAAGTTTTGAGATAGCTCTTGTACAACACAATATAGGTACCACATAATACAGATACAACACAATATAGGTACAATACAATATAGGTACAGCACGATACAATATAAAAACCTACTCCTCCTCCTTCACACCCTCACCACAGTATCGTAACGACTTCTTGGAAGCGATAAGGACGCGATAGAGTATACGCGACGTATTTTTCAATATTCCCCACTAATATGCATTCGCGGCCATCACATACAAAGAAATCGATGTCCTTTGTTCGTATTCCAGCTAAACAGACATAATATATTAAAGAAATGCGTGTTGTCTGGCGTAAAACCAACATTAAACCGATAAAGGTGTCGTTTATTTGTTACACGAACGTGTTTCAAATTGTAATCGTTTACTTATGAAATCAACGCTACTACCACTGTAAACAATTTATTTTTACAGTGGAAGTAGATGAAACTAAAATCAAATAAAACTTTTATTAAACGAAAAAGTTAACATTTAACTTATAAAAATGTTAAATAATAAGTCATCTTAGATTTGTACTATACACATCTCTCTCTCTCTTATTAAGACTTTCTTATGAATCTCAAAATAAAAATATTTTATCCAATTTTTTTACGTCAACATGACGTTACAATCTTTACAGATGAAAACATACAGTAGTATAATTTACTGTTGGATAGTAGCGGCGATTTATAGCAATAAACTACACGTAAACACGACATAACAAGTGACAAGGGTAAATGGGGTAAAAGTGCTCAATACCCGTAGATAATATAGGCAAGCATTCTTCGCCGTTCGCTTCACGGTGTCGCCGACGCGGACGTGGGACGGACGCGCGGACGGATCGACTTGAAAGGATTTCAGATGAGTCTATTTTCACCCGCTTTGAACGTCTCCGACGCATTAGTTTGTTTGTTTTCGCAACTTTCAAGTTGAAGGGGAATGCAACAAGAGTGTAACCGACACCGGAATACTCGTATTTTTCACTAAATTTAGAGTCGTAACTTCGGCTTAGTAATGACAACTGTAGTCCATTCGGTCTGCGATGAGATCTGATTGTAAATATAATGTATTTTGAGTGTCATTACATATTTCATTGCGCCGCTTATACGACCATAAAGAATTTGTTGCCCCATATTTGCATCCTCTTTTAGCAAATCAAAGGCCCTTTCCGTCTGAAGGATCAATCAAGCTATCATGGAGCCCGGATCAATCATAAATAACTCTGAATCCTGGCACATCTCCAAACGAAATGTCACAACAAGAAACAAGAATCAAACTGTTCTGTCCTCGCATATAGAGGCATTTTGTACACAGTATAAAGATTTGAAACCATACTATTATAGTCTATTCGCCAGTAGACTTGTGAAATTGCGTAGCCAACCAAAACTCCCAAATCACTTCACTCCAAGCCTACCCAAAACAAAGAAACAGTTTCAATTAATTATTTAAGCTTATTATAGCAAACATTCTTTAAGCACAAAACTAGGTCACAGTTGAACCGAGTTAAACTTGGGAGAACTTCAATCCGAATATTTTATTGGAGCAAAGTTAGACATTGACGATCCCATGATTGCTGGCAAAGTTGTCCTTCCGTGATCGGGACTCGCGTCACGCAACAAATGTTCTTTTGGTGCCGAGAAGAAGCGTACTTTCTACAATAACTCCTGTTTATTTGCGGAACTGTGCTTGAACTCAAGTCCTTTAGGACTTTAGCTCTTTAGAGCTCAAATTTGATTGCACTCGTACTGAACTTCAAAAGACTCAAGAGTCGAATGTTTTTATTCAATATAAGGTATACAAATACACTTAGTGAACGTCATGAACATTTTCCTTAGTCATTGGTCATCGGCTTTCATCGCCTGCGGGTACTCAGGCTTTGGTAGACCGGGAGAAAACACCGGCGGACGCGCCAAAAACACGCGTAGCCGAGCGTGGTAGGGTATGACGCACGGTTAAATTCTGCTACTGCTACGTTCGGAGCTATCAAAAAAAATCATTGCGAGATTTATAAAATTAAGTTAAGTAATAGAATCACTAATCTTTGAAGAAGTGAGGAATAAAAGGAATCAACGCTATTACATCCTCAGCGATAATATCTTAAAAACTGATAATATAGAATTTTATTAACTTATTCATTTAATATATGCGACATTTAATATATGTCACTGTTAATTCAATAAATTAATACAAATATAAATTTATTAAATTAACAGTAAGTAGAAACCTAATACCAAATGTAAGCGGATATATATTCCATGAAATGAAATTAAGCAACTTTTACAGATATCTTCAATCCACTTGGGAATTATATTTAATTCAGGGAAACTTCCAATGAATGTACCAGAAGTTCTGTACGTGATCGGAATTAATCGAGTTTTTGGTGAGGAATTTTAAAGGAATCTTATAAATTATTTTATATTCTAACCTAATAACTTATATTAAGGCGTCGTAGCTGAAAGTTTACTGCTTTGCTGATTCCAATTAATTTAAAACTCATAAAAACGTAAAATATCTGCTTATAACAGCAGTGTTCTTGCTGAATATGTGTGCCGGTGATGCCTCGGAGTCGAACCGTAAAGTTTTATCCCCTTCCAAATAAACGGATATCCTCTTAATAAGCGTAACCACTATTCATTCACAGACAGTAACAATTCTGTACATGCATCTCCGTTTTAATCTTGTCTGTATGTATGCTATAAAACTTATTCAAAAAATATGCAAAAAAAACTTCAAACAAGCGAATATCCTTCACTATCAATCAATTCAATCATCGGAGTAAGCGCCGCAAAGTTGCCTGCACGTGACTGGAATGCTATGATCCCGGGTCGGCATCAGCGTCACGGGGAATTCGCATTACCAATGGACGCCATGATTGTCACGTCACGGTGCAATTCGATTAGCAATGTCACAGTCTGTTTACTACATGCCCTATGTTGTACCAAACAGTCTGTGACATTGTATCATTCAACGTATTAAGCTACCGTAAATATTAAAACGGTTAATTTTACTTTACCAAATAAAAATATTCCATAGCGGGGAAAAAACTTCAAATAGGCGGTCACAATCAATCAATTCAATCAGGGGAGTAAGCGCCGCAAAGTTGCCTGCACGTGACTGGAATGCGATGATCCCGGGTAGGCATCCACGTCACGGGCGAATTCGCAGTACCAAGGGACGCCATGATTGTCACGTCACGGTGCAATACGATTAGCAATGTCACAGTCTGTTTGGTAGATAAAGATATTATTCAATGTATTCAATTACGCTCATGTAATACATACATACATACATATGTATGTTATATGCTCCCAAGACACATAGCTAAAACGTTTTAGAAGAGTTTATTTCTGTGACAGTGCATGATAGGTTAATAGGTTGATGTGTCACATCAAAATTACAATATATCAAAATTGCCTAATTTATATAACCCATAAATAAGCAAGAAGCATTCTTATTTTATTTTGGGACACCGCATAATCAACATATAAAAGTATATACAAGTAATGTTTAGCGATAGAATGTATGTTTTAAATGTATCATAGCAGCTCTGGAAGTAAAAGAATAATTTAAAATAGACTAAATAAATAACGTATGTGAAGATTTTCTCTTAACAAAACTATACAAATATACAAAACTGATAGCTGCCACCGGTTCTTTTCTGTCTCTTATAATACTCAATCAGGTTATGCTATTTCTGTTTAATAAAGAATCAAATTGTGTTGTCATTTCCCCCATTATTTACCATCAGAATTTTTGCAAGTCCAAAGTGGGTACTACGTGACTAGAATCTAATCGTCCCATATTGGTATTCATGTCACGTTAAACGAATCCAGAGCTTGAGAATACGCTGTGACTGTTACTTTGGGCTGATATTCTATTGCTAATATTATATTACTATTATTACTGTAAATAATTCATTCGTTTATGAGGAATTCGACGAATTTACGTCAGATTTTATTTATTTCTTTTGTTCCGTAATGGAATAAAGGAAATGTCGAAATCAGATTACAACAATTTTGTTATTTCGTACGGATTGATTTTCGTTCACACATTTCAAACGTTTTCTGCGTTGGCCGAAAAATATATTACAATTTTACGCTCTGTTCTATTTCTTATAATCGAGTTCTTAGTAGACTAAAATTGAAGGATTTCCTTATTAATTATATGATTTCCTTATTCTCTCCCCGAATAAGCAAAACGAGTGTACTTGTGTATCGTATATAAATATGTGTGTGTGTGTAAAAAATGTTAATGGTTGATAAACGAGTAACCGGAAAATATTAAAGGCAAGTTCAACTAAGTTCAAAGACAAACTGTACTGCTAGGAAAATAAAAATTAAATTACACGAAAATTTATTTGATTCTTAGTGACTACTACAAATTATAGCAACGTTCTCAATTTACCAGGATATTCTTGGTACCTGCAAGACTACTGCAATTGCATTTGGGTTAATCTATCGTGTGGATTAAATGATTGATGCCTTTCCTTTTGGGAAACAAATATAGAATTTATACGAAAATAGAATGAGTTTGCGTACTGAATTCACTGTAAAGATCTTACAGTCTAAAAATGCACGCCCCTCCACTAAACAAAATTGTTTTAATGTGTGAAAGCGTATATTTATTACAACTCTTTACTAGTATGCGTGGACTATATTTCTTTAATCTCAGTCTCGCCTGTGAACTCATTGGTCAACTAATAGGGCGATCTATCATGTTCAGAAATTTATATAGCGAATGCACGAATTGTGTCACTCGTCAACTGACTTATACACTGGTTGGTTGGTAAAACTGGCAGCTAGCGTCATTTGTACCTTTTACCGAAATATTATTGGTTTATAAAAAGATGCATGTGTGGGTAGTATTTGGAGGTGCATGCATTTTTAGACTAGAACATCTATACGTAATTGTTGCTACATAACTATGTTAAAAGATTAATTGCGATTAATTGCCACAATAGGATTTCCTGTGGCTTGGGTACCTTGGATAATACACAAAGACAAGATCACAATACACAACACAAAATTAATCTTGATTCAAATTTCTGCTCCACTGGGAATCGAACCTTTATAGGATCCATCCAACAGCATAGTGATACAATACAATACAATTACGCTTTATACTGCACACGAAAATAGCATTAGTACTAAAAATTATAAACATTAGGTACACAAAAGGCGGTCTCATCACGCGATCACTACCAACCTTTGGGTAGAGAACAAGTACAGATAAAAGAAAAAAGAAAGGTTGGGATGTGTCGAACAAGAATAAAATTTACAATTACAAATTGTAGAATATACAATCTTACATAAGCGATATACATTTGATAAGTATAAGCGATGATTGCGCCATGTGAGTAATTTGGAAAACAAATTATATAGAATCGATACAAGAAAGGCCTAAACCCTGTTGATGATTTTACTCAACGTTAGTTTTCTCTACATTAATGCTATTTGCATTTCGTAAAATTCAATATCATAAACCTATTTCTTTGAACTTCTTGAATAAATGCGCGCAAATCTTATAATTCTCTGACCTGGTTCCAAGAAATTCCCGGTTTTATTTACGGTGTTACAGCAAGACTGAAAAGCATTTAAGAGAACTAAAACTATGTGTTAAGTCGAAAAAGCTGCTAACACGTCACGTAAACGAGCACTTTAGTGAAATGCTTTCAACTCAACTGAAAAATTAAATTTTACTCTGAAAGCAAAGCTATAATATAATTTAACTTAATGTTCTTGAAACCCTAATTCCTCTTATTATATACGAATATATACTGTGTGCATTGTTCTTCCATGTTTATTTTTTACTAAATTAAAGTTAGAAATCCAAACGGTAAGAAAACAACGTTAACAAAACATAAAGATGTGCTACGTTCGTCTACGGACAAAATCCGCAAATATTTATTCGGCAAATACTCCACCTAACAGGCTCTCATTATATTAGTTCAGACTACAAATAACTATATCATATCTATGCCATCGTAAGTAAATTTAAGGGCATCTGCGGTGACCGGCAACTTGGCTCGCGCGGCCCGCATGCGATCACTTCAAAGGCGCCGCGCTCTTTGAACTAGCCGCCTGAAAACGTTCCTGCCTACTGAAATGATTAAAGGCGTGAACTAGATATTTTTTTTCAAAGCGACACTTGTGAGAATCAAATGGAACTGTAGTTCGCATATTTTTGTTGAACGTTGACGTAATGGTGTAAATAGGAATGAATATTGAAGCAGATTTTTTTTTCTATAAAATATATTTCATCAAAAGATAGCAATGCGTTTAATGCTATCTACATCTATATCTTTAGGTTTAGTTACATATGTTTTTATACTTTAGAGTTATTGACACAACTTCCACACAATCACAACGCATATCCATAACTTTGTTCAGATATACTAATTTATCGTAAGAATTGTTATTATGTCATTTAAACAATATTTTTAATGTTTTCGTCTCTGGGAACGGATAATAAATATACCGAAATCTCGTATATTCGAAGTCCACTCTTTATGAAAAATGTTGCATTCCAAAAATAAGATAATTCCGGAATAAACTCACAGCGGAACTACAAAGAACTAAGATAACGTATGAACAATATTTCATCTGCCTAGTTTGCGCGTCATGTATATCATAAACGTCCGTGTTCACAGGTTGATTCGCACATAATTATCTTATAAGCGGTGACCATAATATTTGATTGTCTTGGACAGTTATTACCGAGCTCTCGTCGAACAAAAATAGCAACGAAATATCCACATAAAACATAAGACATATAGTTTTTAATTATTAGGTATATATTATTAATTTATTAGGTACTTAGATAGGTTGAGTTCTTACAATATTGTCGCATTAGTACTAAAGGTTAATTTGTCCAGAATGCCATTTAACAGTAGTCCGTAGTAAAAACAAATGAATTAAAATACTTTAAACATCGAAGAAATTTATGTCGTGCCGTAAAACCGGTGGATACTAATTTTATCTATACCATACTATAATTTATATTCATGTGCTCACTACCAGTTCATATTATTTTGATATTTTTTATACGATACGGTTGGTCGACGTGGTCACTCTACTGACATATGGACTAGGAGAGAAGCAACTGTTTCAACACTGTGAGCTGCTCTCGACTTGTGTACGTACTCTCTGCCAGTTCATAAATCAATGCATTGCACATATCTTTTTAGATTATTGGCTGCAAGAATTTATAGTTTTTCATTATAGACGTTTCTAAGGTCTTAAAGAAGAGTCTTAAAGGCCTTAAGGAAGAGTATTAAATATACTTTATAAAATATAGATACTTTAAACTTTATGAAACAGTCGCGTTGGGACCTTTTTGGGAAATTATTCTTTTTCCATTTCGATTTGATTTTCGGACTCAAATTCGCAACCCTCTGTAGAGCAGATTGTAATATACACTTTTACGGTTTGCTCACAATTAGGTCGAAAAACGTAGAGTTTAACATATTATGTAGGTATTTCAAAGAAACGTTTCTACTGCACAGGAATAAAATTGAGAGTGCAAAATATATCCGCTCCAACTTCACATTACAAAGAAAAATCATTGTACGTATAGCGTTACCATAATGCATCCCAATTAATGTATGTAACGTTTGTTAATTACGTTTAAATATTTGTGTGCCGGTAATAGAGTACTATATATGAGCGTCTTGATAAATCGCAGATAGTTCCGACGTACTTTTATAACCAAATTTTCAGAACATATCAATCCAACCCGTCTGTTTACGAGCCCGTGAACTACGCCGTGTTTCAGCGGCAGGGGTTAGGTGGGCAATATGTTATTCGCGGCTCATCGGCGTCGCGCGCCGTCGACCGCTCAGTCACTGCCACTAAACTCACTTTCCCTCGACTACTCCATACGAATGAAGGTTCATAAGAAATGTGTAAATAGTGTATTTTACCTTTACATCATTTGAATGTTTATCTTTTTTGTTTTAATTGTGTGTTTTTTTACCAACGGAAGATATTAAAATTGAAATTCTTAGATACTATTGTAAATAAGTCTGTGACTGACATGTAAGAAACTCCATTTACTTCCCAAAATATTTCAATAGTACCTAGTTGGAAAACTTTATATTAAAAAATAAACTGAATTATTACTTCAGCTAGAGTAAAACTTGTAAAGTACATAGTTTCCTATGTACAAGATATTTTTATCATCTTTCCAAATTGCTTGCAGTTAAAAGTGTTTTTTTTTCAGTAGATCTTGGTACAACGATGAATTATATACGAGTGGTACTAGAAAACACTATGTTTTTCATTCAGGGGTCGTTTAATTAAAGTGAAGAACTTTTGAAGAACTAAGGTGACACGTTCAGGAAAAACTTGTGTAACACAATCTGGTTATAGTGGTGGTGTCATCACCCCTTCTCTAGACAAGCCTGGCGGCCATTACGTCGCTATACATTCATATACCGCAGCTTCGCTCGACACTCTTGTCAATTATCTCGCAGTAGGGTTGGCATCATTTGCAAGTTCTCACCATCTTCCTAACAGATTTTTGAATTGCTATGATTAAGGTCCTTACTTAATCATTTAACGTAATATAGTGATAGTATAAACGGTTTACTTATTTATTTGTAATTATCTCGCTGCTAGCGTTAACGTCACGCATTTTAAACAATCTAGTTGCTATGTATTCTATAGTCACTTTCTACTAGGTTCTTCTTAATAATGTGTTAGTTAATTCCTTCTATTATTAGGTATATTCGCCACACACTAAAAATTGAAAAGAAAACCTAAAAATACCGTTATAATATTTTTTATTATTATTATTGTGATAAATAGGACACGCTGCTGGCGTTCAGCAGAGAATATACTCCTGCTAGAATTCCTTTCCTTCAAAAAAACTTTCAGCGTATGACATTACTACTATTTGTTAAGTCTACACTTTTCAAGCTGATACAATTACAGATATATTGGAAAGTCC
>DWNJ01000931.1:0-13315 GCA_018250275.1 Udranomia eurus
TCTTTTGTAACTCAATTTCATTCCAGCATTTATTTTCTCGCTTTATACAGTTTCATCGAACTACTAAATAATACTTCGAGTATAAGTTGCTAGGTAAGTAAATAATTCCTAGATAATATTCTACATGATTACATATAAGTGTTATTGCTGCGGGAGTTCTGAATTTCTTAGGAGTACTTCTTACATGGAAAATGTAATTATCTGTAATCTATTGGTGATGGTACGTGTCGAGATCTATTTCGTTCGTGTCTAGGATTCTAGTTGTTTGATATTATCGTAGCAACCACAGTACAGGAAGAATAGTAGTTAATCCTGATTTTTTTAAATGAAAGATTAAAGTTGCAAATGAATACTTATGGGCATTTGGCAGGAAGATCAGGTCTAGATCATAAATGCGAATAATACATCTGATTTACTCCTAAACGATAAGAATGTTACTCAGCTATTTCTGTTTAAATTTGATTGACTACACTAGACATTATTAAACATGGCTCAGAATTTTGAATTAATTATAAATTTTCATCTGTAGAAGTTATGTAAATATTTAAGCATATAAAAGAAATAGATAATATTTTATATCAGGTCACATTCGAAGATGCTATAAACTTCCCTCATATGTCGATTCCCATTATTTTCAATGAAATTTCTAGTTCAACCAGTCCATGCTCTAAGTTAGTGGCCATCATTTATTTCTAATGTTTATAGAGCCAATATAATTCCAACGATTTTTAACTGCCGCTTGTACCATCGTATCTATATTGTCATTTGTCAATAATAGAATATAAACAAGCCGCGGGGTGTACACAACTAAACAATTTATCTCATTGTACCAACTAGAGTTTCAGATAAATCATTGAGTTGACATGTAATTACTCTGTACTCACGAGATCTTTGCTGGTGTCGTAACGACGTTCGTGAAATACAGCCTTCGTGTGACCTTGGGTGTGAGTTAGTGGCGTCCTTAACAACTTCTATACGATGACTAATGCGAGTCTTTAGTGCAGTGTAAACACATAGTTTCATTTAACAGGACAGTCCCGTTTTAAAGGACACGATATTTTTATTTAATTGAATAACTTATGGAATGATATATACTTTTATTTATTCCAGGCCGACCGATCGTTGACAGGCGAGTAAAATTTGTACATTTTTTGGGGTGACATTTTTAATTGTAATAAATATATTAAATGATTATAACTGCAACTAGACGCCGCTCGCTTTATTATCGTGCCATTTTATTTATTTTCTCATTCGACATTTACTTCCGAGTTTCGCGGGATGATACTAGACGATACTAGGTAGACTTAGCTGACGACGAGATTTTTTATTTTCTTTTTAAACGTCTTAGTAGTAATAATTTTGATTTTAGGTGCGGTATATCTATCGTAGTAAGTAATGTACTTATAGGTTACTCTAGGTTATCTTAGACTAAGTTAGGCTTTGTTTGTGTTAAAACACTGGCATTGGGATCAATTTCAGAAACAAAATAACCCGGGAATATAATGTTAATTGCGCTTGAGTGGTATACCTATTATGCGCAATCAACACTATTATGAACGTCAGTCTGATAAAAGTCTGATATAGCGAAGTCGTATTTGTCTCCTTTTTGGAATAAACTCCGTTACTGTGATATAAACATATTTCGATGACCAAACTCACTCGATCGGACGTCCTCCCATTGATTTCCTGGAAGGCGGCCAAACATTCCGACTTGAGCTCGTAAATCTACGTGCGGAAGTACAGCCACGTCCTGCGCGATCTTGAGGTCCTATCCACATCCGCTAGAGATGAGGACACATCAACTACTTTTTGATAATTAATATATATATATATATATATATATATATACATTTTGGACGTCGTTTTTAGTCTCTTAATTTATTTCTTTGCTTAAAGTCATGTCAGTAGGATTTCCAATCCAACCCGAAAGAAGAATACATTTTTCAAAGAATAAAAACGACGGAATTTCTTCGAATTGAAGTTTAACTATATCGAATCACAAATGGGGGATATAAATTAATAACAGATAAGTAGGCATTATGCTTAGTGCTTATGCTTATTGTCCTTCCGTTGGTAGGTACAGTACAGATACTAGCGCGTACGGATAGAAAATGGAATATTGGTAGCACGTGTGTTCTTCCCCTTACTTGAACTGATATAAGCTTGACAGGACGCCAACATTGAGCTGTAATGGGATGAAACCACCACTGGCCTCGCACTTGTAATATATTGCCTTTGAACAATCGGGAATGGCGCTTTTTGCGGGACAATAAAATGGGAATAAAATCGTCAACAACAAAGGCCGGACGCCCACCGACACAATTGGTTCCGACCTACTGGACGACATTTGGCGGTTAATTTATGACGAATCTGTTTATATTGAAATGCGCGTTTATAATTTCTCTTGTTCATCGCTCGGTGATGCATGAACTGAATGTCTTTGTGTCAACAAAGTACAATGAGTTTTACTCCGTAAAGTCCAGCACGATATCATGAATATGATTTTACCGTTTTAAGGTTTCAAAAGTTCAAAGGGTTTTGAATCCAGCTCTGTTCGACGCTGAATAGTTTAAATCTCATGAGCAAGGAGATGGCTGAGACGTTTCGAAACATCTTCTTTAAGTTCGATCGCCATTTGATCCCCGGGACAAATTCAATTCAATCGCAAAATCATCTGCACATCTTTCCGGTCCCCGATAATCGATTTACGAGAGTTTTATTTCTCTGGGCACAGCGCGGCTGCCGAGAGGTTTTATGACTACGATAGGTTGAACTTATGCTGCATTACTTCGAGTATAAATTATCTATAGGATGAAAACTCAGTATATTGCATAATAACCGTAACTTGGACTTGTATTGCCGTGTATATTATTATAATTTATGTTACCGATATAGAGACCAAATACATGAAAAGTGGAAAATTTATATCGGTCCCGCCTAAACCTTTTTTATGTTTCATCATTCGATTAGAGATTTTTTGTCTTGTTTAATATTGTTTCTTTATTCACCATGTTGGCCTCATATATTTTGGCATAATAATACGTACTTAACCGAGACGTTTCATCTTAGACCTCAGGGACAGCAACGCAATTGTGGTCGACCTAAGAAACAACGTTGATTGAATGATTGCGGCAGTGACCGCTTACCATCAAGTGGACTGCATGCTCGTTTGCTACCATCCAGTTATACAAAAAAACAGATATCTAAACTATTCCGACAAGATAAAACAAATTTTAAACTTTGTTGAAGCGACTTCATGTATGACACATAATTTCATGGAAACGCATTTAAATTATGGACATAGTCATAAATATTGAGCAGACAAACCGTATATTTTTGCATAGTTGCATGAGGGTTACGAAACTTCTTAACTTCCATCCAAGTAAACTATTTTATAGTTTGTGTTCTCATAATATATTCATTCTCTTGTTCTCGTGTTACTCATTTGTAAGACCTACTTATCTTCTTAATTCTAAAGGGATTTTAAGGGATGTGTGCACGACAAATGTCTCCAGCTCGCATAGACTGAATATTCTGTGAACAGAGCTTACCAGATGTGATTTAGTTACTATCTCAATGTAATAAAAACCGGTAAAATCTGTCTATTTATTCACAAGTAACCTCTTCTCATTCAAAACAGGATTCCGTCTGACCCCCGCACGGAGCACGCCAAAACATTCTTTTCACGTAACTTATAAAAGTTTGAACTGGGTCGAGGGGCGCAATTAAAAAGAGATTTCCCCGAACCGCTAAAGCTGGTTTAAAGCTGTAATCTCATATTGCAATTACATGAGGCATGAGACCGGAGCAGCCGAGCGGCACATTTAATAATTGAGGGTTTTCCAGGTTTTGCAGCGTTTAATCGACAGAGATGCGCATTCGCGGGCCCGGAGTAAAATTGCCGCGCGATAATTCCGAGACTGCAGCGAATTTCTGCCACTCGGGAATGAGTGTACGGTGTACGGTGTCCACACTTGTACGTTGAAAGTTTTAGGCGTCGTTTTTCAAAAAAGACAACTTTGCGACAAAATCTCACACGTCAGTTACTCAATTCACCATGTGTGTAATACGTTCAGTGTATCACTATTCATGTACCACGCACTATACTTATTGGGGACGGACGTGTGGCATCTACTGCTAATACATATTTATACATACTTATTTTAGTCTGGTTCGTACTTATATTGTTTAATCACTCAATTAATCTATAAAAAAAGTATTTTAAAAACTTACAATTAAATGATTGATATGTTGTGTACATGCCAAACATCCAATTATAAGTTTTTCTTTATTAATTTTGTATTTACAAATAGTGTATGTAGCATTAACAGAAGTAGACCCTCCAACGAAATAGTATAAACAGTAAAAAAGGGGTAAAAATATATGCATAAATAATATACAGCTGGTTACCCTAACCCAGCAAGCCTGTGCAATATGTAAGCAGGTACATTTATAGTTATTTTACAAAATTTCAAACACACTCCGAAACCGACGGTGGTTTGCGATGGTGGCAAGTTTTGTTTTATTTTCGCTCGCTTTAACGTGCCTTTGAGAGATACTCCGAGGACACTGATTATGTACTTTATTTTTATACAAGGTCCTTTAAACGCCGAGTTTTTTACACTTTTCAAAACAGTAGCTTTTAATTCAAACAGGAAAATAAAATGCTCAGTTAGTCTCTCTTTTTCGGTTAATTTTGTCCTTTTCACGTTAAGAATGCAAACATTACGGACACTCGTATATCAGGTTAACGTTTTTATTCAAGTTAAAGTGGCTGTTTTTTTAAATAGTATTTATGGTTCTTTAAAAAGGCAGTGCAAGTCTCATAACAGCATAACGCAAATCGATTCGACAGTCCAAAGTCTACAGTGGGGTAGAAACGATTCTATGAATAGTTGTACATTTTGTTATATAGTTCTGTTCACAATCCTCTAGCAGTAACTCTCTGTAGCAGTAAAGCTCTAACCCATGAGTCATTTCGGGGCTAGAATCTTCAACTGTTCCACTCCGCAGTAACAGTAAAGAGATTTGGACTTTCTTATCAATAAAGATTATGATGGTGATTATGATGATGATTATTGGAAAGTTCTGATTTGAAATAGACATACTATACACTATACGATATCATAAAAACCGTTTATACGCTGGTTTGCCGATCTCATATATATGTATAAATTGTGAAGCCAGGTTTTCTCTCAACGAGTGTGTCATTCGCAGGGTGTACCGAAGCCATTCACGAAAGTGGTGCGCGCCAACATCGGGGACTGCCACGCGCTCGGACAGAAACCTATTACGTTCATTAGACAGGTAAGTTATTTACCTACATAATGCCCATTAACATTATTGTTGCCTATTGCACTTGTATCGTCTATTCAACTTACCACGTTTTTGCTCTATGAGGGATTTTTCCACCCAAGATTTTCTCTTTGTATAAAAGGCGCGTACCATAACTGTATTGGTGTAAACTGAATAAATATATAATATAATATACTTCTTGTAAGTCAATTATTTGTCAAAAATTATTATTTTCGATTGTTTTTCTTGTATGTATAAGAACGTCATCAGGTAAATGCTATCTAAGTTTATGTTCAGGTCCAAGGTAAAAAGGTAGCCTTAACTTTAACGCTAAGTTACTGATATATTATCATACTGCGTTTGAACTACGCGATCAATCTTAACATAGGCGGTAATGAGAAGCAGTTTTGTTTTGCAGTGCAGTGAAACTGTAACAAAACCGTTACAGTTGCATTTTGAGTTCATAAGTATGTGTAGTACAAATGGATTAATAATGAATTAATAACTAAGAATATAAGAAGATTTATTAGATTTAGTTTTATAAATGGATATGTAAAAACGAATCTTATAATTATTATAATTTTTCAGGTTTTGGCATTAGCGGCTTGTCCAGAGCTCTCAAGCTCAGCAGATACGAGTATACCCGAAGACGTCCAGGAAAGAGTGCGAAAAATATTAGAAGATTGCACGTAAGTATTATAATTACTCAAACTCAATTTAACTTAATGGGGATTTTAAATACTACATATTCGTAAAACCTAAGTTGATTCAGAGTCAATAGAAAATTTATCATCGTTAAATCAGAATGCAAGTAAGTCTTATGGTATAGCAGAGTATGCCTCTGTGTTCCTCTACGCTGGAATGAAGATGGTACTAGTTCAATAGGGTATGATTTTCAAGGACTGTTTTTGATTTAATGTCTCCATCAGCTGTATAGCTACATATATCCTACAGAGCGTGACAAATAAAAATATATAGGAAAATACCTAGGAATAGACTTTTCTTTCGTGCAGTCAGATAAAAATAAAATAGTACCGATATAAAAGACCATAAAGCGAAAACCTAAATACCAATTCTGATTGTAGAGTTTTAAAAAGTCGTGCTACTCGGGATATAGCGGACTTTACGAGAACCATAAAAGAATTCATGACGTATAATCCAGAGATCCCGGGATCTCGCGATTTCCAACTCTGATATTGTATTATTCTGGGACATAGTACGCGTCTTCATAGATATTTTTATTTGGTAAATGTATTGAATGCCGGGTTCGTCTATTAAAAATCGTTGTGATAAAGCCTAGGTTATTTCCGGACTAAAGATAGATGTCCTTCTTCGACCTTTTAACTGCGACTGTTTAATAATCACCAGTTCCTGAATGAATGAATGAATACCTGTCCAAATCCAAACATCGTTCATCCAATCCATTAGATATGACATATAACTCAGTTATAACATTTAGATCCATGATTATATCCTTAATCATTAAGGTCAGGTTCTCGTAAGTAGTGTATGTAGGTATATAATGCATGTAAATATATACATTTTAATGTATGTATTTGGTATAAAATTCCGAACCTCCAGACCACAGCACTGGTTGCATCTATTGTCCTATACGAGTATAGACGTTGACTGAATTGGATTTTACGTTAAACATCAGTGTATGCATGTATTTACGTGAAGCCTTTCATCTCATACTATGCATGCATCTCTGATTTATGTTCTGCATTGGTGAGGGAGTCTAAGTAGAACGCCTTTTCTATTTGTATTCGGTTGGTTGGTTCGCGATGAGCTGCAATGCAGGTATGTAGCGTATCGCGTTATTTTACCTATCGTGCCAAATGAAATTTAACTACGATGATATTGGGTTGCCTTATAGTCGCCTCTGACAAAGGATTCAGATCCGATTCCAACAAAATATCCATGTGTTTATTGTACGTATTCAATTTACAAGAGCTTTATCGCTAACAATCACAACAGCTATCAATAACTACTTTATTATTGATCGTTTATAATTTATGTAACAGTAACAGTTTTAGTTGACTAGCTTTCAAGGCTACCGGCTAATATACAGCAAAGAAAAATATCTTCCATTACTCTTTCAAACATTAATCAATTCAATATCCAGTTCAACTTATCGTCACTAACCAGCTTCTCGCATTCATTAAATATTAAATCGTAACAGTGTGATCCTCTAGTGAAATATTGAATGATATATAATAAAAAACGGTAACAATACATAGTTATACGTATATGATCCTTAATAGATGTTTTATCCCAAACTTATTGTCAGCAAGTCTTAATAACCCTGCTATAGTCAGAGCAAGTTATACGACCTGCAAACAGACAGTAGACGCATTAAAACTGATTTCCACTGAGGATTATTGTCGAAATTTTCCATCCCAACTCAAAGCCATCCTTGTTTTGGACAAATTTACGTGCGTAACAGTGATTCGGGTTTATGGGCGGTGTTGTGTTAGTAAGTTTTATGTTTTATGGTCCATAATAATTTTATAGCTGGTATGCATTATAAATTGTGGAATGTTACTGAAACGGTTATTATGGGGTCCCCGTAGCGCTGCGAATTGACCTGAGTAATGGTCAAATGAGTCGTAATATCTATTAGATAATTGAGACAAATAAATAAGATTAACTACAGAAAGCAATAAGAATGTCATTAATCTATGGAATTCATTTTTCGATTTACTTTACATCAAATGTTAATTGTGCCTTTTGACTTAATTTGTTTATTTACTTTCTGATATATCAACGAGTTAATTAATACCAATCTAGTTTTTCTTGCTACGAGAAGTCCAGGTATACTTTTTCATGTTCAAAGGCTCCATCCTCGTTGACATGTTAAGTGTGTGGGATGTGAGTAGAGTGAGTTTTGCGATTATACTCCACAAGGACTTTTCAACAATTACGAAAGGCTTAGAGAATATTCCTGGACAATACTCCCATTGATCTTAATATAACATTTAACTAGTATGATTATTATTTACTCTTCTAAATTCTTCTAAGAAAGCTGTAAAATCTTAGGAGGCTTTCAAAGGATTTATTGAAAGTGTTAAGACTATTTTTATCGAATTAATTACTCACGGAGTCGTTCAGTCCGAGAATAAGTCGTTACTAAAGTTTTGATGAGAGTTTTTCGGAGCTCATCGCGGAGCGGAGTGCCTAATGCGTTTCTTATTACCTCGACAATTATTTTTTAATTTAGCCCCAAGCTTTTATCATTGGCGTAAACGCGTTATGACATTGACTCGATCAGTCTTGCATAGCACATTATTGAGTTTAAATACACTTAAGTTGTATCTAGAGATCTATTACAATAGAAATATATTTCTATAACAAAAAAAATTAATACACATGCATATAACTCTGTAACATCTAAATCTACCAACGGCTTTGTGATTAGCCGAAACGTGGTTCATCGTGACTTTTTTCTTCCTTTCTTCAGACAGAATGAAAAAGGCAAAGATAATTCGTGTTCTTTCTCCTTTTCTTATTTTCGTATAAAGAATAAACGTAATTACAATGTAAATATTTATAACAAGCATTATCCACACCACATATTCATGATTCTAACTCCAGGTAAATTTCTAATGTTCAAAAATTATGGTAATGTTGGAGTTTAGACTATATCCGAGTCTAATACATAAATGGAATCTATCGTTGAAGGAAGTACCTACAAGCCTACATCAGTATATGTATGTATGGAAAGCCAGCGTACATCAGTTCAGTAATCCGACTTCCCTCGGTTCCGTGAATTTACGATGCTAATTACAACGACCGCTTGTCTGACAATTAATTCACGCGTTCCCGACAGCGGAATAGTGTTCCCCCGACATAGAATTAGCGAGGACGTACAAACATTTGCTTTAAGTAAAATATCTCTATGTTCTACAATATATATCACCGATAATATTCTTACAGTTTTTGTTAATATCATTTGCGATATCTGCAGAACTTATATAATCGTGATCTGTCAATTGTAATCGTTGTTTCTTCTATATGAGGCCTTCGTCCGCGCTAGTCTAGTAGTAGTAGTAGTCTAGTGTAGTCTATATCGAACACAAATAAAACAATGTATCTCTACTTTTACCTTAGTGAGCGAGCCTTGCTCTATGTTGTGAGGCAGAAACATGCGCACTCTCTATATCCCGTGAATAGGACAAGCACCTCACATTCGCATTGATTTCTATTTGCATGACACTGACACGCCGCGACACGTTTGCAAATTTATGCGAATCGATCCCATTTACATGCAAAAGCTGTTATTAAAATGTTTTTTCAATGAACTCTCCCAACTAGATTCTCTGAAATGTATTATTCGACTGAGTCCAGGAATTGTAATTGGAAAGCAAGGATTTTGTGTTGAAATATTATTTCGTGCGAGTGAAGATTGCTATTAGTTTACATTTCTGATAAAAGGTCGCAATTTCATTTCAAGTTTAAGCGATCTTTTTTGAAAGACGTAAAGCATCATGTCCTAATTTTAATAACAATAGAAGGAAAGTTCCATAAGTATTTTATAATTAGTAGGTAGTTAAACTTCCACAGTACCTACAATACTATCGTAGGTCTCTAGCATATTTCCAGCTAATCCAAACTCTGGGCTATATTGTAGTAGTCTCATAACTAGTCAACTCCACTTTTGGTATGAAGGATGGTAAAACGACGCGTTGGTTTTTGTAGGATTGAAAACTACTGTCTGTTCTTTCTTAGGCAAGGCTCAGTAGGGGCGTACTCTCCATCCAACGGGCTGAACCTAGTCCGCAAGCACGTGGCGCAGTACATGCAGGCGCGCGACGGTGTTCCCGCCAGCCCTGACGACATCCACCTCGGCTCCGGGGCCTCCGACCTCATCAAGTCCGTCCTGACGCTCTTTGTCGAGAATGTGGGGGGCAAACCGCCATGTAAGTGCAAATTTAAAAGCATTCTCGTCAGTCGACTCATTTAGGTATATTATATGGGTCCATCTACAAATTGTCAATACGTTCTACTCCGCATCGGAACGCGAACGTGAACCATCAGGCAGGAAATAAATTTATACTTGTCAATAAAATTAGGTTAAGCGTAGTAGGTTTTGTTATCAATATAGTTTTGTTTTGAAATAACGGTGAAGTGATATCTCTAGCGAGACTGCTATGGCTTACGTGGTGGTGAAGAGGGGAAACATGGTTTAACCAACTCGTTTTCCATTACGCTTAACTCGACTCATTTACGTCTAGTGATGAGTTTCGAAATCAAACTATGTATAACCTATACTCTAGACTAAACTACAAAGCTGATCTACGCTGAATTAACTAAGCAGCTTATAGTCGATGAGCTAAGCGTTTGATCCCGGTTTTCATCGTAATAACTAGTTTATCGAAATAAGCACCGCATAAGCGGGATATAAGCTTGACTTCGGCGACCATAAATCTGGCGGCGAAATGCCGAAAATCTGCTCCCCATTACACTAATGCCATCGTCTATCTGGTTAGACGGGTATTATGCTCCATCGGATTACAGCAAGTGAAGTGCAGTATTTTAGTGCCGAGTATCGAGACCAAGGGAAATTGAGCCGCGTTTTGTGTTCCACGTTATAGTAGCTTGTTGAGAAGTAATCCTCCTGTTGTAGCTAGCTTGTTCCACGTTATAGTAGCTTGTTGAGAAGTAATCCTCCTGTTGTAGCTAGCTTGTTGTGCTTGTTGTGTTGCTGTTGCTTGTAGTGGTTGTTTTTAGTCGACTCTAGTCCCTCTTGTGAGAGCACAATCAAACATTTTTTAGATCATTACAATGTAGATTCATGAATAAACCTTTTGTATGCTTTGCCAACCAATACGGTTGGAGTTACGAAGCAAATTCAAAACAATTTTTCAGGTAAATGCGTTGTGGTTCAAAATATTCAGGTCGCGTCACAATAGGCTGTATTTTTTTTAGTCCGAGTAAACCATAGGTACCATTCAGACTAGAATCGAAACAACAAAAGCTTTATAACAGATATTAACATAACCAATGTTTCCTAATAGTATAATATCTTCAACAGCGGTGATGATCCCCATACCTCAGTACCCTCTATTCTCCGGAACCCTTTCGGAGCTAGGTTTGCGGCAAGCCAACTACTACCTGGATGAGGAAAACAACTGGGCGCTGCAGACCGAGGAGCTGGAGAGGAGTTGGGAGGAAGCCAATGAGGAAAGCCATGTTAGAGCTTTGGTTGTGATTAATCCTGGGAATCCTACTGGACAGGTGAGATTATTATTACATAAAATAATTTGGCGAATGGTTCTAAGTTGTTGCAAAAATTATACATAGTTTGTTTATCATAGTATAGAACATAAATGACGCAAGTTAATAGAAACAAATGGGTAGTTTCACTTTAAAATATTTCAGTACATATTCATGTAAGCAAAGTTTGGTAGTCCAAATCGGACAAAACAAAATCTATACTGAATAGAAATATGATGAAATAGCTCATACTCATAACTTGAACCTCGATCTAGTAGATGCACTGTATACAATTTCCGTGTGCCTTTATAAAAGTTGAATGGGGTCAATATAAATTACGCAACACTTTTCGAATCATCGTCTCGTAAAAATATTCTGACGTTGAATGTAGGTTAAATAATTCGGCGAACGGAGATTTGACTTGCAAAATGCGCGAATAAAACGGAATCTTTCTGCGATTCTGATCAAATAAGGCTGATTTAGTTTACACTGCGATTTGAATCTTTAACGACAGCAACAAATACCGATAGACCAGATAAGATAGGGGATTGGAAATGAACGTTCGTCTGTCACTGCAATGGCATAATAGACGTCAATCAGTTTATAGTATCGTCTTCATTGCCCAAGTAATTTATTTAGTCCGTGTAGCTATTGTGTCCCGCTCTCAAGTAAATTACCTAATTTAATTCGATTTGAATAATTCATTCAAACAATCACTAAAGAATACGAATAGACATAAATCTGGAGTTTAGCACTTTTATCATGAGATTTTCGCGAGCGTATGAAATGAGACAGGTTTAGATGTAACGCAACATGAGTCTTATCTGTAATGTGGTAAGGCTTGAAGTCGACAAACAATTTATATTTTTTACCTTGGCCTTCTTCGCTTGAAATATTCAAGGGTGCTTTTTTACATATATAATGGTGTATTATTGGCGACAGGTACTGACAAAGAAGAATATCGAGGAAATCATAAAGTTCGCGTATAACCACGACTTATTCATCCTAGCTGATGAAGTCTACCAGGAAAACATCATCAGTAAACCCTTCTATTCTTTCAAGAAGGTAAGGCAAATTATTTTTCTTTGTAAAAAGTAGTTCTTTTAAAATTACTTTATAGACTTCAACGTAACTATTTCAAGTAAAATACTTTAGGCTTCTTATATTCAAGGGGTCTCCCTTGAATATAACAAGTATAACGAGTCCAACAATGAATTATATATAGAAGGTAGCCCGCAAAGTTTGAGATAATATTTTGTATATACAAATTTAAAACCGACGATAGTTATAAAGATTTTAATAGTACAAACCTTTATTCGTGGTTGTACATGTTCATGCTCTGCGGTGTATTAACGTCGTATTATTCCAAATTATGGGCCATAAATTTATAAGTATTTGTATTAAATTTAAACGGATTGTATTATCATTCCGTGTTATAACCGGTGAAAATATATGCATCCGTTACTGAAAAAAAAATATTTAAAAGATACCGGTATATGGTGAGGTTTATGCGTTCAAACGTATAATCTTCTCTTTTTTTATAGTTTGTACGACCTTTAATTTTGTTTAAGTTTTTATGTTCATTATCTTTTCTATTGTCATTATTTTGTCATTTACTTTTTCTCTTAAAAGCCCTATTTGCCATTCTCAACCATACGGTCATCTCTTTCAAGATACATCGTCATCAACATGACATCTTCTTCTTAGTCGGTTCACTCTTGACAGAGTGGTCGTGGCCATCATTACGGATCACGATGAGTGACCGTCTGTGAGAGTCGCCGACATTCTTCTGGGACTGCTGCCC
>DWNJ01000932.1:0-13313 GCA_018250275.1 Udranomia eurus
TCTGAGTCGGCTCAGCGGGCCGCACTCGCAGAGCAGATGAATGGCCGTCTCCTCTGCATCGCCACAGAACCTGCAATGATTTGTGTCCGTAAGACCTATGGTGTGTAGGTGTTTGTTTAATTTGCAGTGTCCTGTCAGTGCTCGGGTCATGGTCTGCATGGTCGAGTTGTCGTACAGTGTGGACCTCTTTCAAATAAGTTGTTACGCTGTCCGTCGAATATACGAAGTTATAATTATACTTTGGTGTTTCTTTGAAAATGGAAGATGAGTAACCTTCAAGACAACAATTGTGACGTCATATTATGACGTATATCATAACTCTAGAATAATTAAAAATATTTTATTTTTATTTTTGATTACACAAAATGACATTAATTGTTTGACATTTCCGATGCTCATGTTATTCTCGATTCAGTATTAAAATGATCCGTGTACAACAGGTGTGTATATTCGTGTGTGTGTCAAAGACATGGTTGTATGCGTAATGGTTTCTTTTATAGGTTCTTATGAAAGAAAAGATTTTGTAAGTTTAACGAAACGTTAGAAAATTTAACAAATTTTAACGTTAATATTAATCTTACATAACTGTCAGTTGAATGAAATAACTATTACTTATCTTAAATTCAGATTGGAGTAGCAAGTGATCCTTTGACGTTTGGTAGCGATCAGATCAACAGAACGTTTTTCCTTTGCATCAATGGCATCTGTTGTCGGTCCGCTATTATTTTCACACCGCACACTCACAAGTGCGTCATATATTCTCTTTTGAATAATCAAAAATATTACAGGATTCAAGGTAACTAATAACAAAATTCATACCGTTATTATTGTTGTTGAGCGCCTAACGGTATTTGGCTTCTTCTAAGGCCTCCGGAGACTAAGACCTAACATACCATTAGACCCAGTTTATAATCAATTATGGTTTAACCTTGACTTTGGAAGGGCTTAAAAAATTGTTATTTGAAACTGATACCAACTGGTGGGACACGAAAAACATATATTTTAGTCGAAGCAATACAGTTCAAAAGTAAACGCCTACTTCTAAATCAGCATATATTCTAAATAACAATTAAAACAAGAGTATTTGATTTTTCATACGTGTGATAATTCTATTTACAATCGTTTGAAATGTATTGAATACGCCAATTATATTTGGCTTCAAAACGGGCAATTTGCGTTCAGCGTTCATTTTTTACGTTTATTAAAAATCAAGTGCCGTCATGGCATCGCACTGTTATTTTGATTGCATTGTCAACAACGAAGATCTATTATTGCATCGGTGGATCGAAATTAACGTAAAAATATTATTAATTCGGATATTTTAAATAATAACAAATAAATAACGCTTTAACACTCATTCCCACACAATAGAATGCCCATGGCACACACCTATGTCGTGGGTGCCATGGACACTCAAAGACGACAACACAAACACCCAGACCGAAAACAGAAATTTAAACTCATCATCCAAATTTCTGCTTCGTTGGGAATCGAGCCCAGGACCTTCCGAACGGCAGTCCGGCTTGGTGACCGGCGCGCCATACGGGTCGTCATCAATATAGTCGACCTTAGTCATTTCATCTCCTTTATATCAAACTAATAGACGTATCTCCGGCCAATGTGACACCAAGAGTAGCACTTAAACCATTTCACAACTTTGCATACAGCGGGCTCTAAAACGACGAAATTCAATTTCATGACAAAACTTGGCAAATGTAATTCTGGCTTTAAAGAAAACGCGTTGCCAAAACTATGCAGTACCTAGCGTGCCTGCAAATGCATTTTCGCAACAACACCACGGAATTCACTAACAAAATCCTAATGAAACCTTTGCGCTAACAGAATTAGTGCACTCGCAATTTTACTTTGGGAATTCCCCGAGCTTTAGGTACTTTACGAGTGGGGAATATTCTCAGATAGTAAAATCGGAATTTACCTCTCGGTGCACTCTACACGTCCGCGCATTCTCATGTAAAGATGCTAGTGTAAGCGTATTGAAAAGATACCCGCGCTTCGGCCATTTGCAGCTGATTGGAGTCTATGAGCTCGTGTGTTAGATACGAGTTGTATGTTAGATATCGTAGAACCAAAAACATTTTTCAGCCGAATATAACATTTCTGTGGTCTGAAAGTTATTTACATCTATTAAAGCTCTATTCGAGCATAATCATTCTTGTTACCCACACGTCTATTAGCGCCCCTCAGTGTGATACGGAGATACTTTTTTTCCTATTAAAGTAAATATAATATTTTCATTGTTTTGAAAGTGAAAAATTAGAGCGGAGGCCGTGTTATATTGAGTAGTGGTTGCAGCTCATGATTGCATCCAATGAACCTCAAACAAAACGATTTTTTTCTGAACTATATATATTCAACGACTAAAATGAGACCTTGTGTCTGGAGGAATATGTGGCAAATGTGAGGCAATGATCTTTCCGGTCTAACTTTTCGACCTCCTGTTAACTAAGCTCCTAACTAAGCTTGATTAACATGATCACAAAAACGTAGTATCTGTTCAAATAAAGTACAAACAAAATTACATTTTAAGCCGTTTCAGTTTCATACATATCTGCGTATAAAAAATTGGTTTCAAAATAACACAAAAATGCATCCCATTCACGCATGAATCTAAAGGCGGATTTCATTTGATGGCTCAAACTCGTGTGCGGTTTGGATGTATCAACAGCATCCTCTCATGTACCTATACTTCATTTAGGCTTTTGCACTGCACTCAATATATCAACAGTTCCTATGTAGACTAGGAGACAGGAGATTGTTTCTAGTTGTGTCGTGTGTTTTAAAAATCTATTTAAGTTTCTTGTTTTTTCGTACGATGCATTTTGACATGCTTGATGATTAGCCACTAATTGGCTAATAACTGGGCCATATCTGTGGATTCTTTCTTATAACAATGTAAAATAAAAAAAATGTTTAACGTTATTATAAAAAAATAGGTAAAAATTCAATTACATGAATTGGGATATCAAAAATTTAACCGACTTTAAGTGTTAGTACCGCGGCGTAAAAACAGAAAATCCAGAACCGAATTTTGAATTTCATACATACGCTTGCAGTGATAAAAATGTACTCGGAAAGTTATGCAGAATGCAAGCGCGACTTGGTGCGGGATTTCACACTGCGCTGGAGCAAATAACGAGAATATCCACACAGTAGTAGTTTAAAGTGTGCATGTATAACACCCCTCGCTGCTCCAGTGCTGCTTGAAGATACTAGTTGAAAGCCAGTTGACACAGTTGGCCAGTTGACACAACACATTCAGATATTTTCCAACCTCTGCATGGATTTAGATAACGTTCAATTAATGTCTACTGTTTGCCGATAATAATTATTTCAAGTTTCATTGTCAAAAAATACTTGGGCTTAGTTATCCGACTCTCGATCTATTTTGCTCAACTTTGCATCACAGCTAAGAGTTCTCTTCTCTACATTTTTCTGCCCTATAGCGCACATAAAATATTCCTAGCTTATCCAGCTCCTATCCAGAACTCATCCAGCTCTCGCCGAAATTCTGGAAAAGAGCTTAGTTCCTTTGTTTCATTTATATAGGTATATGTATATGTATATATGGTTAGGAGAGTTAAGTCAACGGCAAAAAGGGCGCAATGCACTCCAGAGGATCCTGTAAAAACAATTGTTTGAGGCTGTTAATTTACGGTACGTTTGAACTGAGCTGGCCTCTGTTCTATATTTTCATTCAATCCATTATGCAAAACGAAGAAAAGAATTGTTCCTCAAGGCGGTGAAGTATACACATTAAATGAATCGGAGGGCTAGTAAATCTAAAATAAACAATTTTGTTTAGTCATCTAAGTTTTTAGTCAGTATTCCTAATCTCAATAGGCAGAAAATGATAAAAAATATGAAGTGACTGTCTTATTTTTCTTAAGGTCTAGGTTAGAGTCACTGGAAGTTTTACTTACAAGTTGAACTTACAAGTTTTTTGCAAAAGGATCGCATGTTCAAAAATAAAATTACTGCTGTGGTGAAATACAATTACATGTAATATTATTATATCCAATTCGTATTCGCCATTACGAAAAGGAGTTGGACTTTTAATCAAACCTCATTTAATCAGCTAAGTGTGTAATCTTTTAACGTTAAATATTTTTCCGTTATTATTTCCTGTTAGTGTGTCAGTAGTTCACGATGATAATTTGTGTTTTATTATCTCCGTATTTTGCACAAATACGGAGATTATTCATAGATATATAATATAAAGAATGAAGCCAATTAAAATTATCACTAACATATTGTTTATTATTTGAATACAAAACTATGTAATCATCCGCCTCTTAAAGTTAGCATAATTATCCAATGTCCATTTTTATCAATGTTTAAACTTGTAAGGGCAAACTTAAATATGTATTTTCAAGATGGTCAACCTTTTTCGGTTCGACTTCGGAGGCACCACGGCCCTATTCACTATGCACCATTTCTGCCCTATAACAGCAGTATTCTTGCTGCTGTGTTCTGGTTTAAAGGGTGTGGTCAGGGAGACGTACTGAATCGAAGCGTTCTAACTTAGTCCTCAGGGGTAGCAACATTTGTGGTCGACCTAAGAAATAACTTTGATCCTATTTTGGGTTGATTACAGATTTAAAAAAATCATTTGGCCGTCGTCTAAATAAGCCTGTTTGACAAACATAAATGTTGTACCATAAATACTGAATCTAAGTAATCCATCAATTCCATATCCATATTAAAACAAAGATTTTTGTAATAGAATAACGTATACAACCTCCTTGTTTCCATTTCTCGTTTAGGTTTAAAGGATGTATTCTCATACAAAACATAGTTTCGCTTACAATGAGATTACAAATCATGTTAACATATTTTATCTTCGGTCTGCCTCTGGAGCATCGACATTTTAATAAGAAAAACATATAAGCATAATGTGTAAACAATACTAAATCAGCTATTGCATGTTTTTATTCCCTGTTTAAACATTTTAATATTTTCATATTTCCTTATATTTTTTAATTTTTGTTTAATTGCTCTAATACCACCACTTGGTACGACAGGTTAGCTATTTATAGTAGGTTAAAGTTTCAGTACAGATTAGAACCGCCGTTCGAAAAACCTTAAGTGTATAATCCGATTATCCCAACGCCGACTGAAAGGAAACGTCTTTAAGAACCCTGCGTGCTATCTTACACAAAAACTAATGTCCAGGAAGAAGAGAAGAATCAATATAAAACTGGTAGAGCACGTCGTTACTTAAGATATACCAAATGTTAGCTATACAAATAAAATAAATGAAATAATAAATACTTCGAAATAGTCTATTTCTTTTTATTTCAAGTATACTACACTTGTATTTCCTGTTGAGTGGCGCAGTATTACTATGATTGACTAACTATCATCATTCGAAGGGTACTTTTCGATTTCGATTGAAGCAGACATTTGAATGAGTTCTCGGTGTGAATGAACAAGAACACACACTGTTCTTATTTTTGAGTACCGCCCATGGCACCAAAAATACAGAAAAAACTCAATATAGGGCTACAAGCGAGTATGCTACACGAACTACGCAATACAAAAGACACTAAGTGGATAAAATTACGCATCTGTTTCATTACTAGTAATTCTATGTAATTTCTATGTAATAGTAACACGATTTATTTGACCGCGTTTTATTTTACACTTTTGGTCAAACCATCACCGCCGGTACGCAAGGCCGTTGATAGTTTGTATACCTAAACGAATCGGCGCCAAGTGCATGAAACACGTGAAGTAGACCCAGTGGACGGGAGGAAAAAAGCACGTAAGTGAAAAATAGTGGCTTTTCGAGTGCATTTCGATATATCGCCAGATAAAAATATATTTCAATTCACCAGCTGTTGATTGAAAAGCTGAGTATTCTGATTTATTGCTGTTTGCGCGATTCTGCTTGTTTTCAATTACGAGCCACCGATTTCATAGTTTATCGGCCGGTCCGGTAATGCAAACATTCGTTTCGACGCGAATGGACCATTATCTTGATTTACAATTTCATAATTTAATTATTTTCTACTTATATTAAGCTTGTTTTCTTAATACTTTCAAATAATACCTTGTTTTTGTTTTGTTGAGTGGCTGTTTCGGTGTTATCAGCGTGACTGGGTATTTTACCGAAAAAAATAAGATACTGCATTTATATCTAATTTAAAACAACCAACATTTCGATAACCTTAGTAAAATTAACTAAATAAACTTAACATGTTAATTAATACAATGTTTCCATATTAAACTTATAGGGTTTTTTAAATCTTATTGTATTTATTAATAAAAATATAAGTTTCAAAATACTTTGCAAAACAAACTTATATAGGATAAGATACAATAAGAATAATGTTTTATGTACAATACTTGTTAATCGATGTCTTTTATCTACTAACATTTATACTACGTCTCGTAGCTATTTTTCGTGCTACGGAAGATAAACGTTTCTCAATAATCTCGATACGATTATCCTGGATTTTATAAATCGAAAGCAGGCATAACTGGAAATAGGAATATATCACTTGAAATGCTATTGGGTTTAAACTGGATTTTATGGACCAATGACTTTTATTATTGTGCAGGCCCGAAGCAGAAAATTGGGGTATCCCCCTTCTTCCCAGGGGAGTCGTAAAACTGGCTGAGAGGGTTTAAAGGCCTGGGTTTGTTGGCCGATGAGCAAGTAACTTGTCAATAAATGGACTACAAATATACTTACGACCCAGGGAAAACTACATACAATGGCGGGTAAAACTTCTTTACACATTAAGTAGTAGCAAGCGACAAAACAAAACTCGCCTCTTAAGTTGGTAGACCTTTAGTGCTCGGCTCCGGAGTATAATTTAGTTTAATATTTAATAACGTTGAGAGATAAATTACAGCACTTTGCAATTATCATTATGGCTTGTAGAATGTGCAACAAAGTACAAGTACCTACAGCTGCAAGTCGTTTAAGAGGTAATGTACCAAATATTTTTGATTAAACTAGCATTTTTTTATAATTTTGAGGTAGCTAACGAGCATACAGTCCACTTGATGGTAAGTGGTCACTGCCGCCCATGGACATGTATAATCAACCCAAGACAGGATCGAAGTTCTTTCTTACCACAAGTGCGTTGCTCCCCTGAGGACTAAGTTGGAACGCTTTGGTTAAGTATGTTTCTCTGAATACAACAACAAACAACAACGAACAAATTCGCATTTTATGACAATACTAGCAACTTGGTAGTAAGGCCTTGAAATAAGTACAAAGGCTCGTACGGATTTTAGTAGTGGTTATTTTTCTTTTCTTTAAATTGAAACTAATATTTTTAATGCTTTAAGAATAAAAAACAAATACCTATATAATATAGGTAATCTGATATTAAGTATACAGCCTATAGTTTACATATATTAAAACAGAATTAGAACACTCCCTTTATGTCTACCTTAAATTTGTATGTTTATTTGGGACTCTACCACGCGACCTCATCAATATCGCCATTATATTATCCAATTTCCGATAGTTTAAAGCTTACGATTATTCAATTTCCTTCATCATGAGATAAATTGCTTTGATTTTTTTATGCGGAGAAAACCTTTAAAAGGCACACGATACCGTGGGAGTGATATCGGGTAATGTGGAATTTTCACACACTAAAATAGCTCGGTGGCCTCTTTTGCTTTGCAGAGGCACCCAGAAACTCCGACAGATTGCCCCTCTGAGTACCAGGACGTGGCCACTAACTACGACGTCCTATTCGGAGTCGTGGACTAAACGGTTCGAGCTACCGAGCTTACCGCCCCCAGTCCGGAAGTCACTTTTAGTTGCCTCTTACGACAGGCAGGGGATACCGTAGTGCTATCCTGTCAGTCCTGCAACGACAGGGACCAAGGTATGATTGACTTAGATAGAAATCCTATGGTCTACGGTTTTTGTGTTTATATTTTTACCAAAACTCCACGCAAACGAATTCGTGGACGAAAGCTAATTCTGCACAAGTTTGTTCTCGCATAAGTGTTGGTTGTTAAGTCTGTTCCCGTCCTCGTTTGCGGCCTCGAGTATTTCCAGTCCTTTTGTTACTCCCTTATTGTTCGCCCTTCCTTAAGGAACCTCGGCTTAATTTGTTTTGTTCTGCATCTGTTTGCGCCATCTGAATTCCAAATGCAGTAACGCTATTTTTATGACTCGGAGTAAACACTTCAGCGCGTTGGGCCTTATTTAGGAAGTAATAGTGTTTTATTGTTTCTTTAAGAAACACTTGTTCAAATGAAATATTTTTTATTCGTAAAATGTTCGAGTCGATTTCTATTGTGTTAATAAAATTACAGAGCGACATTTTTACAAATGAACTTGTTTTAAAGTTACCTAAATAAATTGATACCATTTCCTGCATCATGAAACACCCAATCATATAGTATTTATTTTAATGTGTTATTTTATTTATAAATAATATATTCTTTTATAATGAAAGGTTCTACAAAAATGTATCAACAATAATTTTGCGCAAATTTTCAAGAATACAGCGGCCGTAAATTAATCAATAATTTTAATTAAATTTACTCTTTGTCTATCGTTTGTTATTGATGAAACAATTAACTTTGGTGAAATTGAGAACTAAAACAGAAACCTTAGATAGTAATCGCTTATGGCTTCTAGATAATTGATTTAAAAGTTATTTATGAACTTGTGACCCTTATTCTATAAATCAAGAGGTGTTTTTTTGTCAAGAAGGTTTAACTACTTACTTTATTTTAAAGTAACCCTTGACCTTGGGTCTATCAGAGGGATAGACTGTCTGGCTTATTGTATTACAGGCTTGCCCAAAGATATTGTGTTTGATGTTTTTGGGCAGACTCACGTAATTTTTTCATCGGTTTCAGTCATGATGTATCAGTTGCCGCGTTTAATTTTTGATTTACTCCTTCCTTCTTTCCAAATTTGATGGACACCAGTATATCAAAACTATCTCTTGATAACTTTAAACACACTGGACTAGTTAATATGAGTTACTTTCTAAGTAGTTTATTAGTGTATTCTTGTACATGAAAGATATTATACTAGCAGGCCTGGCGAACTCCGTACTGCCTCCCCGTCCCCGGCTCACAACCTTTTTTTTATTTATGAACCGATATTTATTAAACAACTACACTAAATGTTAAGTGAAGCATATCCCAATACATCAGTGAAAAGCGCATTCAAATCGGATCAGCCGTTTCTGAGATTAGCATGCGCAAACGCACAGATAAACAGACAAATATTCTAAAAGTAATTTGTTGGGTTCTAGTCTCTAATAAGGTCTTTATTTAAGACTAGAACCCAACAAATCAACAAAAAACCTAAATCACTTACAGATTTATTATAAGTATAGATTAAAACGTTTGATTCTTGACTCTTTAACCCTCATGGTTTGAACGATAATATGGAGTCGTTTCTTACAATTTAAAGAGAGAGTTAAAATAAAACCCTAAGATGGGAGTAACAATACCAGTCGAAGGATACTTCGAGGCCCCTCTTAAATAGATGCCGTAAAAACAAATTGGTCAATAATAATAAAATAAGTAAACATGGATCGTGCTTCGTAAGCCCTCGATGCGATTACCGATATTAAGGCAATTCGGCCATGGAATTAAAACATTATATTTCAGTGGGTTCCAGTCTGCGGTTACGTCCGGAATTAAATATAGGACTATGATTAAATGATGATAATACAAAAATATTTAATATACATTAAGAAAGAGTTCAATCGCAAGTTGCTTTAATTTTAAACTTTTTTATATAGTAGGTATACCGTCCCTTTACAGGCAGCAAAAAAATTGTGGTCACTGGCACCCATGGGCATCTATAAATCAATCCCAGACAGGTTCAAAATTTTATCGGAGGTCTACTACATATGTGTTGCTGTACCTAAGGACTGAGTCGAAACGGTTAAGTTTGTCAACTTTACCGCATATTCTATAGATATTGAAATCCGAAGTCAACGTGGAGGTTGGAAAACATACAGGTCGTGGGCCATCGTGGCGAAGTATGCTCTGAGTATATCCGGTTATGCCACCGGGTCTCTTGGACATAGGGCTTGCAACCGACATTGAATATGAAACACTCAAGTTACATCGCAATACAAAAACTACTCGTAGTTTTCATACCCCTTTCCCGGTTTACTCGGGGCAGGTTTCCGTTTAACCTTGTTCAGGTGATTTGTTATGGCTTCTGCACGGATTTATGCTTCGTATACTTGACTAAAGGTAATGGTGATAATGTCCTTAGGTAAATGGAAGTAGCAATACGCCCTTTATTTATCCGATTCGATCTCATGATATATGATGACATAGATAACCAATTTTGATTTATTTAGAACGAATTGTTTTTTTATTTATTTCAATATCCTGATTCGGTGACATGCATATACATTTGCCGTGATAAAACCGAAGTGGTATTGGTCTGCTATTTCAATCGAACCGATTCCATGTCTGAACATATAAAAACAATGTAATGAATTAAATAATAACATCAACATAAACTAACACAGCGGATATTCAAAATAACCATTTTTGAATATCTACTTTACATGTCTACAGTACTAATGCATTGTGGGCTCACAAAATATTCGCAAAAATTAATAAAACGTCAGATGTTCTCAAGGGTTATATTCGTAACAATAAACAAACAGTGTACCCACACATTTTACCTTTGTGTACATAATATACACATATACCACTAGTTCTACGTAGTGGAACAAATTGCTCGGCAAACATTGATAACGAAAAGAAAGCACAATATCCAATACATTTATTACGGGGCAGGGCGTGGCCCGTCAGCAACACGCTGTCGACTAAGTTATGGGTCTCCAAGCCATCAGCGGAAAGCGGAAAATATTTTTTGTCCAAAAAGTTTTACGTACAGTATCGGAGGCACGATTGCCAACTCAACTGTCTGAACTTTAAATCTCATGCTACTATTCTCGCGACTATTAGCAAATATACTTGTGCTGGTGTCTGTGATATTGCCTTGATATATTAACTATTCCTATTAGTCCTTCTCTATTAAATTCTCTAGTGCAAAATACTTATTTTCAAATTAGTAAAGTTTATAAGACAATTTCCTGAAATGATAAATTTTCAATATTCTTGACAAAGACTTAGGTATTAGTTAGCTATATTTTATGAGTATATAACATGATTATAACTATGCTGTCGCTAGTAAATTTGATGACTTATGTCATACGTTCACATAAACATTATATATTCGGGTATTAACTAACACGTTTCATCAAATCTACTCTACTCTCTCGCTCTAGAACTCTACAGATACATACAGTTACAGTTTCAGTACATCATATTTCATACTCTAGACTTAAGTATATAAATAAACAAACTATACATAGCGACATCGATTGTCACTTGTACCAAGTCCCCTGTAATGCTTTACTAATGACTGTGTGTTGAGATTTTTCCCCTAACTCATAAATATGCATTAATGATGTGCTTTCTGACACTGTACGTACAATTTAAGTTTAAGCCTATGCCGCACCTACTTGAGTTTATTGAGGTCTTATTAGGCTAACTTGACTCTACTGCCGTCAAGTTGCCGTTGACTCCCGTCGGCAATTGGACGTATTATCCCAACATGCATTTTTTTCATGATTGGGACGTAGCAAATGAGCATGGAGTCCACCTGTAACTGGACATCTGTAATCAACCCAAGCCAGATTCGAAGTTATTTCTTAGGTCGACCACAAATGCGTTGCTACCACTGAGCACATTTTAGCTAAAAGGACAAGCCGTTGGTAAACTTTCCCTGTTCCATCGCCTCTGAACTATCGAGAGAAAGAAGGGCACAGTTCTATGGAATATTAAGCTATTGGATCCATTCCCGGTATTGTCTAGTGTATTGCAAGCAGTATGGAAATTATGATCAACGGATGCAGTGATTCCGTGAACGTGTAGTGACTGTGCGGATGCACTTCCGGCCAACATTCATAGACAATGTATGTGTAAAACCGAATAAGGAGTTGCTTTCTTTCTATCATGTTAAAGGTGTTGGTTACATGATCGGTTAAGAAACAAATACTGTTCTTAAATTCTCAATTTTTAACAATGAAGTAGACTAGATTGGAACGCCCTATTAAGTGATGATGAACCGGAATTCATTTGCAATGTCCTAAATCAATTAGCCCAAAGACAGATCGGCTTCCTACAATCTGTGATATCACACATTCAGAGAGCTGAAGAGTATCAGAATAGGTATTATGGAAGTTACGGGTCAATGGTTCTCTAAACGACTCTGTACAGGAACACGTTTGCCTTTGTCACCGCTCTGCTAATATGTTGAAAGTTCTAAGAAATACCAGTGTACGCTTTGTCGTACATTTACCGGAAACCGAATCCGACCAATCAAGCCTTTCATCGTATAGTTAAACAGTGAACGCGTTACTCGTGCTATGTTTCGGATATCCAATCCGTCGAATCAAGACGTTCATCGCCAAGTCAACAAAGTCAAAAAAGATACAACACAAATTGTAGGTATTTTCATGAAAAAAAAGTAAGGTTTCCAACACGTCTTTATTTAGGAATACGTCATTATTTCAAGAGTCTCGTATTGTCTCGTCCAGTTGTGGCACATAATATCTCTTTAGTTAAAACGTCTCAAAATATTTACCTACTCAATATGCCAATGAAATTCGAATAACCGTAACGATAATAACTTTGCAAACTTCCGTGTTGATGCAAAAACTATCCAAGATCTTGGCTTTGTTGAAGTCCCGGCAGAGTAAACTGTCTTTAAACTCCATCTAGTAACGTGGCAAAAAGTGCCCGAACCGCTAATCGCTCTTTTACAGTAAAGCTTATAATCGCTTGGCAAGTTGATGATCGATTTTCCTTCAAAACTATTTTCACGGTGTCTGTTTAATGCTTGAGTAGAACTTAATCCAACTAGATAGTAGTGTCGTGCCTTAGGTGCTTTGCACAAATCTGTGCTGTTGAATAACTTCGGAACAATTACTTCGCAACAAAGCTAGTAATGTTAATATCTGCTGTCATGAATTTATATTGTACTAGTTTTTACCCGCGGCTTCGCCTGGATGGAAATTGGTCTGTCACATAAAGTTTCGTGACAGACCATTTCAAATTAAATAATAACAATATACATACGACATTTTCTGACTGTATTAGATCCGCGTGGAATTAAACAAATATTTATATGTCCGTAAATACTTCGTCGCTGTACTGTAATATATTAAAATCACGGGATAGAACAACGAAAACACCATTCACGTAATAGCCAAATCATTTAATGACAAACACAATCGGGTAGATACCAATACTCCGGTATC
>DWNJ01000933.1:0-13308 GCA_018250275.1 Udranomia eurus
CTCACCTAACAGTTTTAGGTATACACTAGCCTTTAGCCGCGGCTTGGCTCATATATTATTGACTACTTTCTTGTAAATTGTACGCTTTGTATTTATATCTTCGCCAGCGTTCCAAAATTTCCTTGTTATGAGTTTTATGGTATCCAACCCACCATTTATATTTTCATCAAAATTGTCTTAAATTCATTTTAATGTTATCTGTATACATTAACGCATAGATATGTCATCGAAATTGAATCAGCTGCTTTTTTAAAATCCCTTGGAGAAAATTGGAAATCTCTTATTCTGCTAATACTCGTATTATCATGATTTCTACACAATAAAACATTAAAATTAAATTTACATTTATTATCATAAATAATATCTAACTATAGTTTGCAAAAAAGACAATATGATTTCTCGATCTTTACATTCCACTTTCACTTACTTTCTAATGCACATTCCTCTTCACCAGAAATCCATTTACAAACAAACATCATACACATCACATCTTATATAGCCAAAACGTAAACACTCTAAGATTTACACACATCTCCGTTTGCGGGAAACGCAGCAATTTCCTCACTTCCTGGCCAAGAGGTTTCTTGCCGGAAGCGCCATCTGTCTTGCTGACGGCCGACATTTTTAATTGATCCTTTAACGTCACTTCCGGTAGTTGAGCACTTTAAAGCCGCCGGTTAGAAAATGGCATAAGGATATTAATAACAAGTTATTAATAAGATACGATGATGTCTTTTATGTTTCTTAGGACTTCTTTAAACAACTCAGAACTCCTCCAACCCCTCTGAAGTTTTCTTCTCCTTCTTTTTTTCTATAACGTCGAGAACATATGCGTTTCTTCCCTTGAGTACTAAGCATCTCTCCATGACCGAACTCCGAACCAGGCAGATTGATCGTTTTATCATTAACTAGCAGACCTGGCGAACTTCATTCCGCACAAATGGTCAATGAATATTTTTGGTGGCGCCTCATTATATATTTATAATATCTTCTAAAGTAGATTACTCCCCGGTCTGTTTTATAACGATTAACGTGCTTTTTCTGTATGAAATTTTTTAGAAGCAGTTCCATTTATTTATATTCTTACCGTTTATGGAACATAACCTTTTGTCTCAGATTCGACATCCTACCACTCAGTCAACAGTCAAGTCGAGTAAAATAAATAAATTCAAACTCATTTAGGAGTTATTTGGCAAGGAGTTCGCGTCTAGTTCGGAGTTACTACAAGATAAATACTGATTTATATTCCAAATCTTGTTGCGACAAACGAATTTATTGCGGGCCTCGGTTTAATTGAAACGGTCTAATACAAAGAGCGCTTGTAACAAAGATGTGAAGCGATGGAACTGTCAATGTATTATGCATTTAATTTGTTAATGATAGACGTTCTACTTCCACTTACTGTTTATTTCATGTTTTTGAAAAGGAGATACCGTCCTGTTGTATTACGACTAGCTTTTGCCCGCGGCTTCGCCAGCGTGAAATTTGGTCGACAGACCAACTCCAAACTGAAGCATTATCTGGGTATAGTTATCCGATTACTAATCATAAGGCTAACTTCATTTATGAATAAAACAGATTGATCATGAAGACGACGACTGTTCGTTCAAATAAGAGGCATAATATAATTGCAGGATAATAGCATTGACCAAGGGGGCAGGGTATCAACTTATGAACAAGAGGTCGTGGGTTCGATCCTCACTTCCCCATTGCACTATTGACGCGAACCCACTCCTAACACAAGCCTTCGAATTTAGCCGGAGGGGTTAACACAACGACTAGTATGTACGATAGCGTATATACATTGTATGACATGCTAGTAGTTTTATTTTAATAAGAAAAAGCTTAATCCTTCATTCATCCTTGACATATCCATAGCAAAACACGTTTTTACATCCGTGTCGCAGTGTTTCGCTTGTTATTTATGGGTTAAAGGAGTTAGATCGTTCCGAGCCTACCTTCAGATGTTTCTAATGCCTTTCGTCTGGAAAAATAAAATATGGCTGCGTCGGCCCGAACGCGAATTTTTCGCTCCCGCTTGTTTGATATAATGTTTTTCTCACGTGAGTTTTATGGAGCGAGAGAAGATTTGTGTTAAAGAAATTCGTGTGTTTGAGTTAATGCAATACAAATTTCGCTTATACTTTGAGGCATTCATCTTTCTTACAGTAGGTACAGTAAATTAAAGGAAGGTACCTGTAAGCGTACCGTAGGTTTCGGGCGTCATTAATGTAAACAAAAAATACAAATGGAATGGAAACATGAAGGCGGTCGAAACTTACAGTTCGACTCCGGAGACACCACCGTCACACTTATTTCTACCTTATAACAGCAGCGTTCTTGCTGCTGTGTTCTGGTTTGAAGGGTGTGGTCAGGGAGACATACTTAACTTAGGCGTTCCAACTTAGTCCTCAGGAGTAGCAACGCATTTGTGGTCGACCGATCGTGTCTTGGGTGATTACTGATGTCATGTGATGAAAAAGATCAAATCAATGCAATTGTTGTACAATAATATTTAAAATTCTTTCTACTATTATTCATTCTTATTATTTATTCGTATACAATTAATAACGTCTCCGATTCACAATTGAAAGCGATCCGCAATTGACTTGCATTTAATAAAAAGTTCCGAAGTCTCAAGTGCAGAACTGAAAAATATCAATAAGACCTTTTGCTTACTTTGTTCAAAGTCCTACTTAAGCCTCGAAGCCTTTCAAAGCACAAGCCGCACTGATAGGCTCTATTTTTATTCACGGTTATTTATAGGCAGCAGTTTCTAAAAAGCAGGCAAACTAAAGTTGGATCTATGGATATAGGTTCAGTACAAAATTACTGTCAGATGTTTTTATTTTCTTAAACAATATATATTACATGGTAACGTAAATTTACTATGACTAGTTTTATATGAAATCCATCTGACCTGGCACACCATGTAAAAACAGGAGTAGGTTTCTCAATTCGACCGTACGTATATGTTTTTTACTATGTGTGTTCGCGGATAACTTCATCGTTTATAAACCGATTAGACTCCTCTTCTGTACTGTTTACTTTTAGGACATACGATAGCTTACGTGGATACGATTTTATCCCCATTAGAGTGTCACAAATTTATTCAAAACATTTTAAGTAGGTAATCTTTTTTTTATATATGGGTAGTAGCAAACGAGCATGTAGTCCACCTGATAGTAAACAGCCACTGTCGCCCATGGACATCTATAATCAACCCAAGACAGGTTTGAAGTTCTTCTTTAGGTTGGCCACAAATGCGTTGCTACCTCTAAATTCACACGCCTCGGTTAAGATGTCTCCCTGAGAGACAGACAAACCAGAGCACAGAAGCAAGAAAAGTGCTGTTATAAGGCAGAAATAGGTGTGGCGGTGGTGCCTCCGGAGTCGAACCGTAAAAGGTTTTACCACCTTCAGAAATCACTAAGCGTCTCTAATTGCGGCCGTTACTAAGCAAAGCATGTTTTAATTCCTTTGTTTATAAAACGCATGGCCTCAAATTAAGGATCACTAAAAATGTTCCGCGTTTAAAACGCAAATTATCTTTATTAGACCCCTCAAAGAAAATTCGGCCCTTAATTGGATGGCTTCGGCATGAATCCCGTCTAGACAAGTGAAATCGGTCTTGGATATTTCTTTTAGAGCCGGGAAATTATTCAAGCCAGCGCAAATGAGATGTTTTGAGCCGAAAACAAAAGTACCTATTTACTATTCAAACTGTAGAAAATAGAAGATTTTTATTATCTTTAGAAATTTGGCAGAAATGATTTTTTGAGACGGACTCGAGCCGCTAATGAGCGACGTAAATGTTGGTTAAAATTTACTTAACATTAACTTTGGATGAACTAGAATTTTGCAGTTGTCTTGAAACTTTATTAATTTATTATATGTTCTAATGTTTCATAAGACTTCTAATCAATGTCATAGAACTTTTAACCGATAATAACCGAATATAAACTATGTATGTTGTGTAGATATGTATGTCTGTGTGTGCATATTTTTTCTATTTTAATAAAGTTGTTATTGAAACTGAAGATGGCAATGGCCGGTATATTACTTGACAATATTTTGAGTAATTAAATCTATTCATTGAAAAATGTAAAAACTTAATAAAAATATAGTATGTACTTTAGTATACTACTATTTAGTTAATATATTATATGTATCTAAAGTATTTACATATGTATTATAATATATAATTTTATCATTTATTTTAGGTATTAGGTATACAAACTATATATTTAATGTGCACACGAAATTTGCTTCTCTTTACTTTTACTTTTCCTCCTTTTAGGGCTGCTAGAAGACACACTTTTAAATAACCAGGCCCATTCCACAACATTAAAAAAAAAAATAATAAATCCAATCTTTACTGCCTACGTGCCCTTCGAAACACGGAAACATGAAAATGCCACTATCGGTCAGACCTATTCAGGGACTGTGCGCGCTTCTATTAAATATTAGTGTACATTACATATTAAATAAATAAAATTATCAATCAGAAACACAACGTAACCAGACAAAGGCAATGTTAAGCTATGACTCTCATTTATGTAATAGGGCATTATTGCGTCCCCTAAAGTGTCAAAGAATAAAATATATCCTTTAGGTGCCAGCACGAGCTATAATTTTCGCGTTTTTCGTATAAATAATTAAAAACGCAAACTTTAAGGCCTTTTTTACGAGGGACTAACCCTCAAGGGTGTATCGAATTGCCGCATTCCAACCCCTGGTTTTGACTTTGGAAATATGTCCGCAACTAAATTGCTGTTTGGGGTATATCCAGATTTATGATCTAGCGACTAGGGTGAGTAATCTTAAGGTGGGTACAGACCAAGGACGTTGCGTGTAATGTATCAATCAATGTTTAAGTTCGACTCTCAAGCATTTGTAGGGGCCTCACCATCAAGAGTGTAAAACCGAATGGTCGCATTTCAACCGTTCGTTTTGACTTTCGAAATATATCCGTAACTAAATTGCTCTTAAGGGTATATACAGATTTATGATTTGGGGGTACATACCACCCGGGGGTGAGTAATCTTAAGGTGGGTACAGACCAGGAACATTGCATATAATGTATCAATTTATACAATCACTCGTAGTAAGCATTATGAGAAAAAAAAATCTTGCCATACATTTGTCTTATTTTTTTAATTCTATAACTAAATGTTGGTTACATTATAAACCTTAGGCAATATGAAAACGGATGTGTAGTGAATGTTGCTTATAAATGACTACGTATGACGATGCCTTTAGCTGCTAGTGCCGTAAATGAAAAGGAATGTAATGTAAGATTTTGAAGGTAGAACCTTTTACGGTTCGGCTCCGGAGGCACCACCGCAACACCTATTTCTGCTTTATAACAGCAGTGTTCTTGTTGCTTATTTACCGAGAAGAAGAGAGAGAGAACTTAACCGAGGCGTTCCAACTTAGTCCGTAGTAAGGGGTAGCAACGCAATTTAGGTTGACCTAAGAATGAACTTCTCTCCTGTCTTGGGTTGATTACAGATGTCCAGTAACCACTTACCATCAGGTCGAAAGCATGCTAGTTTACTACTCCCAAGTCAAAAAAAGAAAGTATAATATTTTTGAATCTCCACGATGAAAATTATGAAAATGATCAGAACACAAACTACAAGTTCACGTCGAAAATTGGGGTAACACGAGATATTCCCGGGATTTTAGTATAATCTCTCCGTTGTACATTTTGACACGTTTTCCGGTATGGCCAGGTGTTTTCCGGTATTCCCAGATGTGTTCCGGTACGGAGAGGTGTTTCCCGCCATATTCGGTACTGTGTTCTAACAGTGTAGTTTTAATAGCTTGTGTTTGGAGCTTGTCGAGTTTAGAATTTCGGGAAACATCATCCTATGATCCTGAAATTATAATGTTACTAGCTTGTACTTCGATCGTGTATAATTTTGATATCTATATCTAGTCTGCCTGCTTATATGTATTTTTTACAACAGCAAATGGGCCTGCAGTTTACCTGATGGTAAGTGCCGCTCATGGACACCTCTTATCAACCCAAGAACCAACCCAAGCTCGGTTAAGGTCACCCTTACTACACGTTTCAAACCAGAACACAGCAGCAAGAACACTGCTGTTATATGGCAGAAATAGCTGTGGCGGTGGTGCCTCCGGAGCAAACGAATTGGTTACCGTTGGATTACTGTTTAAATGCCTCAGGTTTGACTGCTAAGAAAGCGAATCTTTTTTAATTGTGTAAGTACTTGTATCCTTAGTATCCATTCCTTACGATACAGAAAATATGAGTATTCAACGAGTATAGCAATAATAAGATTGGGCAACCGCGTTAACCCTGTAGCATACTACACCACGCTGCCCCTCTAGAAAATATATCACAAATACTCAACGTATTTATGCCCCATTTGGAAATACGGATAACAGAAGTTATTAGGTAGGGTATGTGCCGGTCAACCTAGTTACGGGACTTAAAGGATAGAGCTACGGTATCTCCTGTTTGTTGTAAAAGAGAAGGATAGATGGAGTCATTTTAACCATTGCTCCAATTTACCGCAATACGACCGATATTACATACATAGGACGTCGTATTTTGTTTCAAAGCATAAAACATTCGTACACACAGTCATAAAGGCATTCAAATTGCAAAATCCCGGCCAAATGTTCAAAAAATAACAACAGCACATGCATTTTATCACCAATAACCGATCGCAATTCCGAAACTTTATTGGAAACTGCGCCACTAGCTCAGTAACTGCTGTTTGAGTGTTTAATGTTGACTTTATTTAAGGGTTGGTAAAAAAGCTGTGCTTGCTAACCCTCGTCGTCTTTGAATTTTTTTGTTAACGCTACTAGCCTTCCATAAGTTCATATTCGAAATTTCAAATTTATTCAAAAATCACAGATTTCCATACCAACTTATTTAACTTAACCCACTACTGAACTCAAAAAAGACGTGAAACTTATCTGAAGTTTCGAGTTGATCCGGTAAAATTATTTTTTAAATTGACCATTGGCATGTCAGTACATACGAGTAACTGAAGAGGTTAACAAAAATACTAGTACGTATGTACTAGTAATTTTGTTAACCTCTTCAGTTAAGCTCAAAGGCTTGTGTCAGGAGTGGGTTCACGTCATTAGTGCAATGAGGGAATGAGGATCGAACCCAAGATCTCTCGATCATAAGTATTTACGACAAAGACAGGTGATGGAACCGACTAAGATAGGACGTAGAACAAGAAATGTCTCTTCATTGAAGACTTGAATTGAAAATATCAGAAAACAACAAGAAAGTAACAAAACCACTTCGACACGAAGAAATCAAAGCACTCTTCTGACGTATGACAACCGGCTTAGCGGTGGTGACGTCATCGCATTATCCAAGAGCCACCAATTTGTGCACTTGAGGAAATACAGACATGACAGTGATGCTGTCACTCGAATCACTACCCCTTCCTGTAGACTTAGCAACTAAGAAGCTCGCAGAGGATTTAAAAACACCGAAACGGGGGCACTATTTTATTCAGGTACTACATTCCAGCAAATTTAGGCAATGGACATTTGAAAATACACTGGCACCGGATTGTCGGGGAGGCGTCCTGGAATTGTTTTCGTGGATGGAAATCTCGAGCATTTTTCGAACAGAGGACCAGTGGCCGGAACGTTGGCTTGCCCCTACTAAGGTTATATTGCCGATAACTGTATTCAAAAGCCAATAGTCAAATGTTATACATATTATACGTATTTTAATGCTGATATGGCAGTCAGATGTCGATAGTCAATTGTTATGATAACATTAGGCATATACATATATACCGGGGGATACACGTTTGAATTATTTTTATTATTTTGTAAAAATATGCGTTCAAAACTAAATACAAATAGATACAATACAATACAATATGTGATTGTATTTGTTTTAATATACACATAGTGACGAAACAATAATATCTCAATTACAGTCTCAACCGGAAGTACCGTTAACACGCATTGAACTTCCACTAACACGCATTGAACTTCCGCTAACACGCATTGAACTTCCGCTAACACGCATTGGAGACGGCCTGAATACCACCAGCTATTAAAACAAGAAACCATACAAAGGAAAAACTCTAGAAACCAATAGTAGGATCTACTTTGACAGTTAACCAACCACTTTACTGTTCTTTGTTTTCTTAACAACATTTTGCTTACTCGTTTTACGTGTACAGTGTACATCCTTTAGGTTTACGTCGGTGTGACGGACCGACAGACTTCGTTCTTGTGTTCTTATTGTTTCTTCTTTTGTTTTACTCACTAAAACATACCGTAGGTACAGTCAAATATACATAGACGATTATTTTAGGTTGGGACAGTATACTCGTATGAAATGAAATAGATGCACTGTTTTATATGGTTTTTTTCCGCTAACAGAAGTTGGAGCAACGGACTATGCTCCTGGTCTTCTCCGGTTGTGGAAAAGAGAGTCATGAATGGGATATAAAGAGGATTGCAGCCGCTCTGCAGTACATTCTTTTATGGTATATAAAGATATACTATCTATATATTAGTCACTAGCACTCATATATGTAGTATTAGTATGAAGATATATCTGTGGCAGACTGTTGGGATGCTGCGTTAAGTGCACCACACCTAAGCCTCCAGAACTTCCAGGACCAGGTCAGCCAGCGGCCCGAATTGAGTTTTTTTAAGGGAAATCATTAAAAAGTTAAATATAAATTTGTCGTCCGTTTTTCATGTTTAAATTACTCAGCGGACAATCAAAAAGAGCATTACTGCGGATTACAAACCAAAATCTGGGCACATTAAAGAATCCTTGAGGACATTAAAAAATAAACAAACTCCCGCTTCTTTTACACCGCAAGATGTTCCCAAAAAGTGGGTACTGAGATAAAAAGGAAATCACAGGGTGACAAAAAAACTCCAACAATCAAAAGTTTTTCCATTTTCGGCGAGGAAACAGCTTTAGGCCACTGTTCACATTCCTCGGAAGCCTCCCGCGAAGCCTTCAAAGCAATCTTAAAGATGACGTTGTTCAACAAAATAATTTTCCAACTTTTCTGACTTGTCTCATTATCAGCGGATTAGCGATGCACGATGGTATGTTTGATCGTAGAAATGAGAAAAATGTTTTTAATTTACTAACGGTTCTACCACTTTTCGTTTTATTTTTAAATTATTTGGTAAATGCATAAGGTCTGTTTTGATATATTTTTTGATCGTATCTAATTTTCTGGACACTAAAGTGGATTAAAAAAATAGCTCGAAAATGTTTAACTACCTAGTTTTACGTTTCTCATACAGCGACTAAATGCTTCCAGTTGGCTCTGTTTGAAGAACAAAGGTACATGATTTACCACTTTTAATTAATATTCATAGTAAAACATTGCATTTTATCGCTTAAAACTAACTAACTCCTAGCTTCACTGTCGGAATACGACAAGCGCTTTTAGCGGCAACTTTGAGTAAGAAAGATGAGTTATTTTGAAGGGAATTTGAAGGTATAGTTTGCAAAGAAGCATAACTCACAACTATTATTTTATATAGACTAAGACAATATCAAATACCAAGTATTCATACAGCAAATTTTATTATATACCGATTTCTAGATCACCGTACTTCTTCATCAGCTACGATTTTAGGTTATGAACTAAACGAGAAAGTTGAAATTTATTATTTAATATGCTCCCTAATACTAAACCTAGGATTGCCTTCTGTATTCAGTGGACTTCTGCCGTTTTATGACCATCTGAGGAATTAGCATTGATCATTTACGGGCCACGTTGAAGTCGATAGAACCTTTCGTGGTTGCTTTCAACCACTGCCACGCGTATTTCTGCCTTATAATAACAGTTTCCGGCTGGTGTGTTCTGGTTAGAAAGCTGCAACTGGAACTGGAAGCGACATTTAACATCTTTGTGAACCACAAACTACAGTCAACCATCGACTTTAATAATAGTCTAATTACAATTCTGTCTATTTATTACAGATATTTATAAAAAATCTAATATAAATCCAAATAATGTCTAAAAGTGATGAACCCAAAATAGGATCGAAATTCTTTCTTAGGTCAACAAATGCGTTGTTACCCCGGACTAAGTTGGAACGCCTCGGTGAAGTATTGCCCATACCACACGAACATGATAATCATATCAAAAATACGGACAGAGATTCAAAGGTATTAAAAGCGCACGAGTCCCCACATTCGAAGTTGGCACAGCGACGGGCAATAATCAAGTTAAGTGCTAGCTCAGTTCTCTATCTATCGTTTGAACCGATCACAACTTGTTAGAACCAAGCAATCACGTGGACAAAGGACTGTGTGATAACGAAGCTGGATTCGACACGTTTGTCGTGTTGATTGATTCTTCAAATTGATTCTTTATGTCAAAGGAATAGTCAGTGTCAGACTTTAAATTACGAAATAAAATTAAAAAGATAATAGTAATGTTGTGGAGCATTATGCTCCAATCTCTATAAAAACAAGGAACAAATAATCAAAAACTACAACAAACAAGGGCACGGACGAGAATGTTATATATAGTCCGTATTCATCAATCGTTATAATTAAAGAATGTGTTCAATGTCTACGGACGTAAATGGACGGCATTATAAGGGATGCATTATAAGCAACGGTACCCGAAAAACTATTAAGATACGATAATGCGAGTCCAAAATCAAAATAGCGAATTCGAATTTTCCCTAGCTACAACAGGGTTGGGTCCCTGGGGAACAGCGCAAAAGGGTAAGTAGATACGTCAATTCGAGAGTAAATTGACACATTTATAATGGAAATGAGGGCAATGATTGAGATGTACCCTTTCCTGTACAGTACATTTAAAGTATCTATGAAAGTATATTACTTTTTCGAACTACGAACGAAACTGTGTTCGGGAATTTGCCTGTTAAAAAATATATTTATCGGCATTCATTATATGTATGTAGTTACATTATCGGAACGAGCATGCAGTCCACCTGATGTTAAGTGGTCACGGTCACCCATGGGCATCTTTAACCAGCCCAAGATAGGTACAAACTTCTTCTTAGGTCGATCACAAATGCGTTGCTACCCCTGAGGACTAAGTTGGAACGCCTTGGATAAGTATGTCTGTCAGGGGACCACACCCTTCAGACCAGAACACAGCAGCAAGAACTGCTGTTATAAGGCAGAAGTAGAAAAATTATATTGCTTAAACTCCGAAATGCAATGCTAATATTGTTACCTGAAGAATTTCTAACTTTGGTGTAAGCACCGTTCTATCCGTTGTTGTAAGTATGAACTAGTTACACTCATGCCGGTGAATCGTGGCTTGTTCGCAAAAGCCTTTCAGCCGTACTCATGTATATACTCATGTACTCATGTACTCATGTTTATACATATATGTAAAATTGTCAACAGCATCCAATTGCTGGGTGGCAACTTAATTTGATATGAGCAACCTTAGATCTGACACCTTAAACATTTGATAGTTTTTCTTTTTACGATTTATTTATTTTATATTTGGGAAACAAACAATTATTGTGGTACAGATATACAGAGATATACAGAGAGTTCAGTTATGTAAATACATAAATCAGCATTATACATCTACATTTCGTTCTTGCCAATGATATCAGATAAAAAATAAAAATATTTTTTTATTGAATGTTAATTAATTATTTCCAAATTATATAACTTACAATTTCAACATTGCGCTGACGATCACTTTCAGGGTAAAAATAATATAAAGCAATCAAATCAAAACAAACCCAAACAAATAGACAAATAATATTTTTGTATTATTGCTGTATGTAAGCTATAAAAGCTATAAATAAATTGAATCACACAAAGATGCAATAATTATTAATTTAAAATAAATGATATAAAAGCAAATTAAATATAAATTACTTCAAAATTGTTAATTACTTAATTATAACATTAAACTAATCATGACTATTGTGTGCCCGAATGTGGTAGACTGTTCTAAACCAATTATTTTGTTTGTAACACCTTTGTCACACAGTCGACAATAAATAATTTTCATTTCACTTCAAACATAATGACAGGCCAAGATGCGGCGGTCGTATCTTACACAGTGTAACGCCGGGTCATAACTATCCCTATTCATTAGTACAACAATGAATAAAACATGGAAGGGTTGAGGGCAATTATTAACTTGTTTGCTGAAAGGGAGGCGGTTGATTGACTTGGTTTAGTTTAGTTTAGGACTCATCAATATTGACGACTGGTTACCCGCGTTGGTATAATTATAATTGTATAGTATAATTATAATTATACCGTTATAATTACATATAATTAGTAGTACTAGAGATCGCCTAGCGGTCGACAAAAATCGACCTATATAAATAAAATATCTCTTTTATACCGTGTATAACAGGTGTCTATCTACACACGTGTGCAAAGGCAGAGTTGTATCTGTAATGGTTTTACTAATTTATGTATTTCTAATGTATTATTTTACAAAATATTGTCTCTCGGAATTTCTTCTCCGTATATACTTTGAATGTGCCAAATGTCATACTCCTCCGTTCGTGTAATTGTCGTAAAAAATCGTTCCTACCCTTTTTGCTTTACGTATTTATATTAGTGGTAAATTAAATGGGGTTCTTCAAAAACCTGCAAGGAGTCGCTGACTTACTCGGTGTTGTAAATGCGATGTGGTGCTTCACACCACACATCATAAGTGGTCAATTTATGATGTGGTGACCACTTAGTTCTCAAGAGTCACACACATCTGTTATTTCAAGTATTTAAGATTGATTTTCTATTTGAAGTTGATCATGGTAGCTCGTGGGTGGCAGTCGCCACTTAGCACCTGGTCGGCTGCATGCTCACAATACCTTTTAAACTTTGTAACTTACAGTTGGAGAAAATTAAATAAATGTATATTAAAATTTTTATTTCATGACATTAACAAATATAGCGTGTCAATTACGCTACACTGACGCCAGAATATCAAGCTGTTTACTGCAAATACGATTATTTTCCTCAAGTAACAATAAAGAGACTGACAAAAATAACGTTTGTCACAGTTTCGTAAAGTTTTGGACAAACATAAAACTGTATGTCGGTAAGAGGAAAATGTCCCACTTTAGTTTCTTGAAATATGTATTTCCGTTCTTCCAAGACAAAAACATTTCGCAAACCTTCGAATATTTATTATTCACCTAAAATCTAATCTTTATTCTACTGAGGTCTTAATTAAACACAAAATTAGTCTCCGTTAAAGAAAAGTAATTATTGTTTATGAATAGAATTGTTGCGTTAATGCAATAAAATACATGTATCTGCTCCATTCATTTTCTTATGCTCAAAAA
>DWNJ01000934.1:0-13305 GCA_018250275.1 Udranomia eurus
ACTGCTGTTATAAGGCAGAAATAGGTGTGGCGGCGGTGCCTCCGGAGTCGAACCGTAAAAGGTTCTACCACCTTCTAAAGTCGTTCTTCGTCCTTCGTCTCTTTTCGTCGTTATCTACTTATTGGTTTAAACAGACAATTTGTATGTAGAAGAACATAAGCTATCTTTTGAACTGAATCTTTACAACTTTTTATTTTTTTCACTTTTTGTCGAAGCGAAACCGCAGCGAATAATTTGCATTAGAAGCTAATAGAAGACGACGTTGATCTTCAGTTTTAACAATAAAAAACCAATCTAACATCTGCGCTGGCTTGTAACAATCTCTAATTCAAATTATATTTCTCTTGCACTGGATTTTGTAGGAGGTGGAGGAGTTTGTACTATTTTTGTTATCTTCCAATGTTATTATAATTAATAACCAGTACCCTGATCGTAAACCACATTTTATATTATTTAATCACCACGTTGTGGAGATGAAAAATTGATTGTATGCGTTTTATATATTGGAATAATTGAGATCCCTACTACTCACACTATGAATTTCATAACGCGAGATATTCCTAACAAGATACTTATTTCTTTTAAATATATAATTATAAATTATTCCATTGACATTTAATAAGAAATCCATATAACTATTTTTCTCTTCATGCAGTTCACAGAAAAACTAGTAATTACAAATAAACTCTGCAAAATGACAAGTACTATTGAGAAAAATCCAAAAAAAGTTGTAAAATGCAAAATTTAGTGGAAATGAAGCGGAGACGGTGATGTCGCGTGACGGCTAATAAATCCAAAGTGTTGGCAAGCCAATTATATTAATTAGCGGTTTATTGTAGAACAGGATTTTCAGCAATAACTGGGTAATTAACTAAGAACGGATTTGCCGATGTAATCTCGGGTGACATTGTTTCACACTTAGCGCAGGGGTGACACGCGTTCGGACGAGATATACATATCGGAATCAGAATCAGAATCTTTGATTGGGAAAATGAGTATTACAGATGTTTGCACATTCAATTAATTTTCACATTCACGCCATTTATTATATGCCTAAAAGTGGCGGACTTTTAGGCATATAATAATTATGTGTAGATAAAATTCTAAGGGTTTTAAAAAGTCCTTATGTATATTTTCATTATCATATATCATGGTTTTATGATGTTTTTTTTTATTTTCATTCTTTATTCATTTTGGACGAACTCAATCTAAATACATTGCTATGAATAATGCTAATATAAATAATGCTAAATAAAAATAATGTTAAGTATATTACAGACTTTATAACCAGAGGCATTCCCCGTCAACCGCGAAAATTCTCAGAGAAAACAATAGTTGTGTTTGAAAATTAAAGTGAGTATTAGGTGAGCTATTCCAATTAAGTAGTTCTATATGATATAGTTTTTGTAGTATAGTTATTTGCTGTATTTTTTGTGGTATTTGGATTGCCCCGCATTGCTTTCGCGAACTATTAATAATCCAACAAAGTTTCCCAATAAATCTTATAGTTGTTATCTCATCTACGTGGCAATTTACCACAAACATTTGGTTTATTAGTTATTGTTAGTGTAATATAGTTATTATTATTATTTACATTTCCATCTTACCTAAGGTATGAGATAAACTTGAGGTAACCCTATCATACATAGTCTGCGATATGGTAATTGGATGGTAAAGTTCCATCCAGTGTTCGTAAGTCGATTACAGTAACTAGTGCTATTAATTACGAGTTTAGAGCATTCAGTAACATGTGCCCACCTATATCTACATCGATATTCTATATATATAATAAACCTGTGAGTGATTACCGTCTGTACGTGGAATATCTTATATCTAAGCCATTATTGGGGGTCTTTATTAAACAATAGAACCCAAAAAATAAGCGTCACTTAACATTTAGTGGTTATTTCATAAAAATCGGTTCACAAATAAAAAAGTTGGGGGACGGGGACGGGGAGGCGGTACGAAGTGCACCGGGTCCAATTACACAATTACACAATCCAATTAGCTGCTTGTTTTAATTGTACAAGAACAATAGTTAAGAATTTTTTGTGCATTGAAAAATTGTTCGCCCAATATGTTATAATATTTGTTAATAAATGGTTAATAGTTAATAATAATCATAAGTTAACAAAATGCAATCTATGGACCTTACGTGATTTTTTTGTAGTTCTATGATTTCGACTCACCTTTAGTAAGGGTACCGGACATCAACGAAATATGTTAAAGTAGTACAAAAAATTAGAAGCGCATAATCTGTCAACACAACGAATAATCATGAATCCAAGAAATGTAAGTTAAACAACAAATAAAACTTGACAGTTGGAACTTCTTAAGCAGAGAATAAAGTTATAAAATAAAATCTACTGTAACGACTACGTAATAGCTCGTTACGAAAAGTAAAAACTGAAAAGAAATTGTTTACACATTCACTCTGCTAGACAAAGACTGTAAAAACACGGTGCATAATGTCAATAGTCTCGGCGATCTCTCGGGGCGTTCTCAGAAGACGAACCCCTCCCGGATAGCATCACTATTTTGTATTGTAATGTGTGATAGGTGTGATAGAAAGAAAATAATGAAAAAACATTTATTATTATATTCCCGTTACAACCGCAGCACAAGAGAATACAAGAAAGAAACAATGATGCGGGAAATACGAAACATAGTAAGAGACAGTAGCACAGTAACATAAACATAAATTTGCAATTTGATATTGGTTCAGAACTAAAAAAATCCTATTAGTAGTGTGCCTCTGATATAATTATATATAAAACATTTTAAATTCATCTTGGACCGAAAGTGGAATTATAAAATGGAGAACTAAACAAAAAAAGGAACATCAAATAAATTCAATACATTTTACAATTAAAATGATTTATATTTACGTAAAATAAAATGTACCCGGTAATACCTAGTCACGCAAAGAACCTGAAAAAAGATTCTTTAAGCATTCACTCTGCTTGAACAAGACGGATCTTCCGTTGCATAATGTCAATAGTCTCAGTGATCTCTTGAGGTGCTCTCTCAGTCCTAGTCGCTTGCTAACGTCACTATCCTGATTTATTAATACCTAATTTGCCACGTAACACTAGGCCTAACGCTTTACCCGGTTGTATTACAAAGACTAATGATATCTAGTATAACTAGAATTGTAAGTAGAATCTGAATATTTGTGGTTGGGTCTTAAGACGCTATATATATAGAAAGGATCCACATTAGTCCTCACAGAAAGTAAATATGCTGGTTAATATTTACACACTCTGTAATAGTAGTACGGTGTCCGCATAATGGTATGCTAGCATAATAGTAGAATCCATTTGAAGGTGGTAGAACCTTTTACTGTTCGACTCCGGAGACACCAGCGGCACTTCTATTTCTGCCTTATAACAGCAGTATTCTTGCTGCTGTGTTGTGGTTTCAAGGGTGTGGCCAGGGAGACACACTTAACCGAGGCGTTCCAACTTAGTCCTCAGGGGTAGCACTTCGATCCTGTCTTGAGTACAGATGTCCATAGGCGGCAGTAACCACTTACCATCAGATGCATTACATGCTCGTTTGCTACCTCCCAGTCATAAAAAATCTTACACGTCAGCTTTGGTTCCTACAGAAGCACCAGCTTCAATTAAAATTGCTATCCTTTCTATCAAAACACTGTTTACACATCTGAGAGCCTGCATATTTCTTACGTGAGACTAGCGAACCCATCTACTCTAGCGCGAAAGACATAACGTATCTATCTGTTGAGATTAGCATACACCAACATGAAAATAGAATCGGCAACAACAATGCCACGTCTTTACGTGTCTTACCAGAGACGTACTGGTCTTTGCCAGGCTAGACAAAGACCGCAGGATCCATTGCATAATGTCAATAGACTCAGGGATCTCTAGAGGCGCTCTCCTCACCAGAGCCTTGGCTGACGTCGCTGCCCTGTAATTTGACGTGCAATACTAGACGGGCTTAACTCGATTACTTCGTCTTGGTGGTAGATCATCTAGTTAGACGTATATGTATGTATGTAAGTCAAAGTTACATTGTCGAAGCCTAATTGGCTATTTCACGTATATGGCGGTTATAAATACAATTTTTTACATACAATTATAATAGTAATGTTATTTGAGTCCACCAAAAACTGTAATATCTTAAAACAATTTTACTTAATAAAATTCAATGCATAAAACGAATAATCTGATATAGTGTGCAAAAAATTACTTAGAATATGGAACATTTTTCGCAGAATAAAATATTATTACCGCATAATGGTTGACTTACATTATACTGAAGCTAGATAATCAGGGTTTCAGAAAAGCTTACAAACGATCGTAAAAAATGCAATTTATATGCATATTCCTGCAAGAGTGGACGCTACTGTTTGGAATGTGTCAATAGTCTCAATGAATTCTCAAGAGACTCTTCAGCTGTCTTTCGAGGCCCGCTAGTATGACGTCTTTTCTCACTTGTAAGCCTTGACGATTACTAACTTAGACGTAGCTTCATACTGCTTAACTTTTTGTTTAAAAATAATGACAGCGAAGTCAAATTGCGACTGGCTGGCTGGACACAACAACCTGAATAGGCAAGTTTATAAAATAACGTTTTAATTACAGATAAGTATTGATTTTCACGATCTGAAATACCCACAAATTATTAAACAAAACAGTTTATATTTGGTCAATCAGATAAATAATTATGAATAATGAACTTTGCTCTAGCCAAACGTTTTCTTTGTAAGTAAAATCCAGAACTTGGTCATCTCGCAGCACAGTTAACTCCTAATACGTTTTTTAAACTATAAAAACAAATAGTGAGACATTGCTATCCGATAGTTTTTATTAATAGCCGCATATAATAAAATATAAACAATGATAACTAAATAAAGTTGATATTACCTTGTCATGTCTGGTCTAGATTCCTAATTTACGAAATAGGAGTAATAACAAAATAGAATATCTAATAATATTTCACCTAAGTACCATTGAGTACCAATCGTCCACAAAATTACTTAACTCAAGATACTTGTTAGACAGACCAAGTTATCTTTAAGTATTAGCCAAATACATTATAAGACATAGACCGACAATACGCTTGATCGCTAGGTGTTCCACCCACAACCACATAACGGACCAAGGCCCGCTGCTCGCAAAGCGTAGTCGCGGTTACGCAAGCGAGACAAAGTGTATCTTTCCCTTTCATTTGCATTCAAACTTCGCGCCCTTGCCTCCGCAAAAATTGGTTGAAGCTGATTTCTTACGTATGTTTTGTATCGTCGGTCAATCTCTTCTAATGTCTTTGGCATAAGCAATCGAATGTCTGCGCCTAAACTTTAGTTAATATATATTTATTAATAAAATACTAGTAGTTAGTAGAAACTAGAGTTCATAGTAATAGACGTACCTGAAAGATTACAAGATCATGAAGTTTGTTAAACGAATATATTGTCCGCTTAAATTCATATTAGTCTCTATACTGGTATTATTTGAGATTTGGTTATTTAAAGCGATCTCGATCGATCTTCTCCTAACACCTATGAAACTACTTACATTAACTTAAGAATGATAATAAATGCCTTTCAGTCAGTATTATTGACATATCGTTGAATAGAATATCATAATTTTATTAACAATTTTTTAACTGAATAGTGTAATAGAATGTACAGACTTCACTTACCAATTAGGAAGAATGCAGAGGCGAAATCGTCTAATTTACAAAAATAAGAGAAATATTTTATAATTAGACGTAAATAACATGTTTTATAATAAATCTTTAATAATACACAATCTGTAACACTTTTCCATACACTGCTAACGTATACTAGACAGTAAACAAACACGTTTGCGATATAAGTAGTACACACTTGGGTTTGCTCGCGAACAATTAAGTAAACTTTAACTAACAATCGAACCAACTGGATACAAACTTTGATCAATTATTGGTACACAAGTAGCGATAAGTCGCTCGTTGGTTTCTTGTCTTCAAACTGGGACACCGCAGTTTAGGCATAGTTTCCCAACGACTAATATGTACAATTTATTTACGTCTGTAATAAAAATACAGATACTCGTATATGAGTAAGCATACATCAAACCATATTAACTGTTGCAAATAAGAAGGCGTTAAGTTTCTCAAAACGATACGACGTTACTTACATTAACCTAAAAAGGGTCAGAATTGACCATACTAACCATGTTTAATCATACATATATCCAAATGCGCATGCGTCAAAGCACCACGAGCGCTTCGAATTCGAATTTCAAATATAAACCGTTGATCATTTGAAATTCGAATAATAGAATCTTCGATCGGAGGAATACATCTACTCTTTCAAACTGAATATTGCAAAGTGACGTTGAGTACTTGGAAATATAAAAGGGTGGGGGCGGTGGGGTGGAAGGCGTCTGGGCTGGCCAGCGATCAGTCACTGTCAAGTTGCCGATAGCGAGCGACGTCTCGGTATCGCGTAAAATTTTATCGTTAACGATATCAATTCGTGTTTTTAATCGAAAATTTATTTACCCTGATAGACTCACAAGTGGATGGAAGGAAAAGGGAGCACATGAATGGAGGAGGATATATTAATCGATATAAGATCCTTTAGATTGCGATTTTCAATTTGGAACCGTTATGTCAAATTCATGGATTATAGAATAGATTGCAGGAATTCTTTTGTTTTACAAATAAAGCGGACTATTTAGACTGAATTCGAACCCAAGCCTTCAAATTGTGAGGCTGGCACCACGAGCCTCTATTCTTACAAGACCGTTAATACAGCTTTCCATTCATATTATAGATTAGATTCAGATTATAGATTAAACAAAAATTTTCGAAAATTCTCTATCCACCAAAGATTGTCCATTGAAATTCTTTGGAGAATTTTTAAACAAATCTTTCCACTGCGTCATTACTTTTATCGGAAACCTGTCAGTAATGATGAACTAGACGCACTTAATACTAAGAAAATGTATTTTAAAAGGTTCTGAACGTCTAGAACCTAGATCTTAATCTTCGCCCGTCAAATCAACCCAGCTCATTAATTAACTACAGGCTTTGCATCTTCTAGGAGACTAGGCAAAAAATCTTTAAAAAGGTTTTTCATAGATATTTAATTACTTATAGACTAAAAGGTGAATATATATAAGTACTATAATTAGTAATATAATTTTATTTCAAATTCTCAGATTCTTACTCTTGAAATTTAGTAGGCCGAAATTGCTCACCTCATTATTGAAAATAACACTTGAAACCAATTCCTTAGATACAAAAAAAGTAATACGAAATTGTAGACATATATGATAATTGATTCATCATTTTTATAACACCCACGCTTTTCAGGGACAGTATTAGCCAGCCAAAGCCTATAATATTATGATGAGACAACATGTAGATCCCGCATCGGACGGATGTCAGGATCACTAACTAGACTAAAGACTCAGTCTCAAATATTTTTATCTATGTAATCGTATCGTCTTAAACGATACCACCAATTCATCTATAATGTCTCACAAAAACAATTCCCACACATAAGTAGATACACTCATCACTAACGAGATCGGAGCTCTTTATTCAAATCGTCATTGCACCCTTATCATGTTGAATTGTTCGCACTTGCGTCCCCGTTGAGAATTTATTACTCTGCTGATTTTTTCAATTGGTACCCGGCACCCACGAGACGAGATTTATAGGACATTCTCGTACAAAGAGTCACGTAATGCAGCGCCTTTGTCGGTGACCCGCACTCGGGATAAGTTCCTTGTGGATGCGAAAAAATGACACGGCGATGTGGACCAGTACAGCGGAACTATCTGTGTTTCTTCCATTCCATTTGACTTGATTTAAATTCTGTGTAAAGTCGGTATGTAGATCGAGAACAGTAGATTAAGTAAAATAAAAAGGGGGTGTCCATGTTTAACAAAGCTTAACAAAGAGTCTTTTTCTATTTGAACTCGGTTAAATCATGTTTCTAGAACGTTTTGTTTAAGCTATAGACGTACTAATGTTCAGTCATCTATACTCAGGATTACCTAACAAAACGTATAAAGATTAAATGTGAGATGGACGTAATAAACTCACTTTTATGGATCTATACCCGGTTCCTTATCCACCCATCCTTCTCTACCATTTATGTGATTTTGTCAAAGAGGCCAACGTAATAAACACACACAAAACAGCCATCTATGCCAAATAAAGTACGAAAATATCGTGCTCGAGATAGTATTTGTGTATCAAGTGATACGTTTCATGGGATTTAATACTTGTATTCAAAGACGTTATAAGAGATAGACCGACAATACAATACTTTCGTAAGAAGTCCGCTTCAACCAACTCTTGCCAACCAATTTTTGGATTGAGCAAAATAGACAACAAATTAATCAATGAAAATAGACAATTTCATGTTCTATCTCGCTTGCGATCACGCCTACGCTTTCTTTGTTCACGCTTACACTTTATACAGTTGCATATCTTTCTCTTAGTAGACGTTGTAGTAAAAAAAATTATTCAATAAATACATGCATTGACTCCTGGTTCGATTTTAACACCCCATCATAGAACAACTAAACTATTTAGCTTTTCTCGGAATTATTTGTAATGTTTCCTGTTTGCTGGCCGATTGTACACTGAATAGACGTTTGCCGCCAATTTGCCGATTTGCGAGCAGCGGGCCTTCGTCCGATACGTGGTTCGAGGGGAAGACGTAGCGGGCAAGCGTATTGCCGGTCTATGTTTTATAATGTCTTTGCTTGTATTCATAAGCTTTCGTGTTTTTGTAGAGGAGATAAGTCATTTCCGGATATCAATGCAGGCGCGATTGAGTGCCGATTGATTAAAATGAGATAGCTTTGTTTTTGTATTGAGGTGACTCGTAAAAGCGTTGAGAATATTGTAAATGACCCGACTCTTTGTGGGTATTGTTCCAACTTATCATGGTAAGTAGTTTCCTGTCTGGAGGGTTACAATGATAAGCTTTATAGACAAAGGCCTGAAGACAAATAAATTTCAAGATACCTTAGAAGAGTAATTTAAAATCCAATGCTATAAATAAACAACAAAAAATAAAATAATTCGTCCGAAATGTTTTAGATGAATGGAGATAATGGGGATATTAATTTGTATTTACCGATAAGAACACGTGAGATTGCGTGGAACTTAATACAATGGCTGGATCATTGAAAATGGAGAGATGGATGAAAACATGGAGATAACGTAACTTACAACAAAATCAGTACATCCGTTTGACAAAAAACTAAAGTATTTGTGGTAAACAATCTAAACTTAGGAGCCCGCATACAGCTTTGCGGTCTCTTCACTTGCATCGCGAGTATTTAGCTATCTCTTTGTCCGTTTGATTCCTGACGTAAGAGGATTTGTAGTGGCCTTTGTTGGAGGTAAATAGTACGTTGACACGTGAAAGATCTTCACGTAATCATACATTGTTGCGAGATCCAGTTACAGACAATTACGTAAATTAGAATATGTGTGGAGTATTTATATTTTATTCCCATGCTTTGCCGTTCTTATGCCCCACTGGGCACGCGTTGTCCAACCGGGAAAGACCTGGAGCATACTCCGCCTGCACACTGCTCGAATGCGTATTGACGAAATTTAAAGTTTAATATCATTCATAAAATTGTACACAATTGGTTACTTTGCGCTGACGTGCGCAACGTTAAGTACCCTAGTTTCACGTAAAATTCTAACAAGTGTCTAGTCCATTCTATACATATCTTGTCTTCATACAATTACTTGAAATGATTTTGAAATTTTTGTCTGTCTGTCTGTTGTCCCACTTTCACGCAAAAACTACTGGGCGGATTTTAATGATTTTTTTTTATTACATAGTTAGTAGGCAACATACCTTAAATTACCATAGACAGATCATTCAGACAGACATTCTACCAAGTAGTTTATGTAACTCGGTTCACTCGAGACACAAAAAGCTGAAGCATTGTCAGAGTTACTGACTATAGAGAGAATATTCCTGTGGAAGAAATGCTGAAGTCAACGTCAGAGGCGCTCATGCGTGAAGCCTAGTCTGGACGTGACCATATCGACCTGGCGTTGTGAAGTAAGATTGTATTACACATGTAGATATACTAATTAATATTAGGAATTAGTAGGAAATTAAACGCGCGGCAAGCTACGACGGTAAAAACTAGTGCAACTATAAACGAAGAACTTCCGTTAACAAAAACACCCTAGTAAATGCCAACTGACGTCGAAATCGCCAAACGTTGCATTTAACACCTGTTTACGACAAGAAAATCGCCGACGAAGAAACGCTGAAGTGAACGTCGGAGGCGTCGAGGCGTGAAGCCAGTCTTCGATGTGACCATCGCTTGTTGGCGTGTTTATACGTCTTTGTCTGGAGACGTCGATCTAGCGCTTTTAAGTAGACGAAAACTCTAGATGAAACAGTTCTTACTAACTAGAGATATGGTTTATGCGTGAAGCCAGTCTTTGATGTGACCGTCGCTTGTTGGTGTGTGTACACGTCTCTATCTGGAGCTGATCACTTTTCATAACAAATATTAATTATGGTGGAGTCAAGGCGCGAAAGTTTTTCATATGATCGTTGCTTGTTGGCGGATTTTACAAAAAAAGGGTAAACAGGTTTTCATTACTTAGCTTTGTGAGATATCTTAAAAAAACATGCAACAACTGGTCGGCTCCTGATTGTGACAAGCACTTGCGGCCAAATATGTATCTCATTACATCGACAGAATGAATGAATGAAAGAATATCTGAAGGCAAAATGACGAAGAATCAAGCTGACGAAGATACGATTCGACAATAAAATTAATGAGAATAGGTAAGCTAGGTTTTGGTTGAACAAAATCATTTGTTACCAGCCATTTGTTACCAGCCTCAAACGCGTCAGTGGTCGAACAATTGAAAGGCTTGTAGGCATTCAGAGGCATTGTGCAGACATGACAGCCGGACTGGCGAGCGGCGAAAGGTCGAGACACTCCTTTGTATCTGCGATCAATTTGGCGAAAGATATCGCTTTAGTAGACCGCGGCTTCGTATTACCGATTGTTGTTTGAATCCAATCGAATGTTGTGTGTTTGCTCTGTTACGTCACGAAATTTTTGGCTGTTGTTTTATGTTTTTGTTTCGTTTTATTCCCAATTTTCAACGTTATCGTGATTTCTTGTTACTGATGGTTTAAAAAAAATCTTAAATCGATTTAGACCTTCTTTACTTAAACTGGTACTTGTCGGTTACCATACAGCTCGAAAATTCTTTATAACATCTTCTCGTTTTATTTGTTGCTTACCAAATTCCGTCAAAACAAAATATCAGGTCTTGCTTAACAGAATTGAATATCTGCAACGGATTTTAAGAAGATGCATCTTAAGCTTCCTAAAGAGATTCCCTAAGATAAATCTTATGATCCGATTATGTTACGTATTTTGCTAGACGCGCAAAATTTAAAAAGCAAAACCACTAGACTATTTCGAATATTTGCGAAAGCGGCGTTTATTTCAAGCAAAGAATGAAAATATACGTATATTGAATTGTGTACGATTACATTGAGCTAAAATTTTTCGAAAGGTTTTACACAATACTAATACTAGTATAGTGCTTATTATACGTCATTAAATATTATTTAACAAAACTTACATTATTATTATATTTAGTTAAGTTAAATAATTTGTTAAGGTGGTTTTATAAATGAGAAAGGCAGTTATTTCTAACAAGTTAGAACATTTCGTGGTGCGACTCCGGAAGCATCACTGCCGCACCTATTTCTGCCTTATAACAGTAGTGTTATGGCTGCTGTGTTCTGGTTCGAAGTTTGCGGTCATGGAGACGTACTTAACCGAGCCGTTCCAACTTTGTCCTCAGGGGCAACAAAGTATCTGTGGTCGTCCTAAGAAAGAACTTGGATCCTGTCTTGATTACAGATGTCCATGGGCGGCAGTGACCACTTACCATCAAGTGAACCGTAAAGAAAAATATTTAACAAAAAATAAAGAGAGAGAGAGAGGGACATACAGGAAGATACTTCTTCACAAAAAACCAATCAATATACCGATTCAGCTCGTATTGAATACAGTCACTACAAGTCTGAATAGACTCTCCACGGACCACTTTAGATGAATCGCTGATAAACAAACATATGACGTGTGTGCCTATTAAGGTATGTATATAGGCCTCATGAATATTATAACATCCCGCGGGCTTTTGAGAAGAATAATTTCAGATGAATAGTGTATGAATTCGACAGTGAATTCAAAAAGGATTTTCGGGAAATTAAAAACGTGGTACGGATTTTACGAGACCAACGGAATGAAACCGGAATTTCGGGTACATTTTAATTGGTGAATTGTTTAGTACTTTTACGCGTGTGTAGACTAGACGCCTTACCGCGGTTTGCTTTGAGTTTGTTTACCTTTTTTTATTAAAATGTTGTTAACAATACCTTTACATGTAATACATACAGATCATAATAATTTTGATCATTATAATGTATTACTCTCATAAGTCCGCACTAGGCATTATTTAAGCAACTTAAGTTATTGCCTACATATACTGTATTTATATACTGCATGTATATTTGTACGAGGGTCTAAATTCTGGAATTCGCCGCAAAGACACTAATAAGAAATACAAAAAAAGAAGATACATGTCAATTGTCGGTTACAGCTACTAAAATACACCATATTCAGTTATAAACATTTATAACAAATTACCTACCGTTTTAAAAGAAGTGCAAATACATTTTAAAAGCAAACTGCACCACTTACTTCTTGAACGCAATTTTTATGCATGTAGGTAATATTTAGTAGAATGTAACTTTATTTTTATTCAGCTTATTCTTTGCTTTTCAATTTTATAAAGGTTTTATTTAGGAATGTACCATTTTTTTTATTATTTTCACATAATTTTTCAACGTTATATTAAAGTGAAATAGCTAAAATTAGGTCTTCTCTAAGGTTCTTCTAGGTTATATATAAATCTAAAAATTATGTAACTACAGAGCGTAAATGCTAACTGATGTGCTATGTATTATCATCTGTACTGTATCTGTGTATCATTTTGGAGGTAAAAAATCGTCGTCGCATCAAACTTTTTTATTACATTAAGGTAGCAAACGAGCATGCAGTCCACCCGATAATGTTCATATTCTTTATTGCATCACAGGTTATTTTTATAAGGGTAGTATTAAAACGAGTGACTGTAAATAAATGTTTTAAGTGTCAAAAATAATTAATTTACGTTATAGTATTTCTAAGTGAGCGACTGACTGCGAGTGACGAGAAATCAACAGAACAGCCACTTACAAACATTAATTTGAGTTAC
>DWNJ01000935.1:0-13300 GCA_018250275.1 Udranomia eurus
TAATTGTCATAAATCTGGGGTAGAACATTTCATGGTTCGACTCCGTAGAATTATACTAAGTAGTTATGAAATGTATAATTATACTATTATTATATACTGCTATTAAAATACAGATATAGGTGTGGAGGCAGTGTCATACCCTTTTCTATCTTATTATAGCAGTGTTATTGCTACTGTATTATGGTTTGAAGGGCGTGTAAAGGAGATAAACTTAACCGAGTTGTTCTAACTTGGAGTTATCAACGCATTTGTGGTTGACCTCAGAAAGAACTTCGATTATATCTTGGGTTGATTACAGATGTCCATGGGCGGCAGTGACCACTTCTCAGATAGTCCCTAGCTACACCAATGTTATAAAAAATCATCATAGAAAGTCGATATTGTTGGTCTACGTAGGGGAGTGCGGGCGCCGGTCGTTGCGCGGAGAGAGGCGCTACGATGTGCTCGGCTGCACATTTCACTGCCAAGGCCAGTGCTTTCTCCTCGTCCATTACGTCAGCTGGACCACTTGGACTTATCGTTACTGCTGTGACGTAAAGCTCCTGTAAACAAACATTCCAAATACTGAACTTGTACCGCGCTTGATAGGCACGTTTATTGTTTTATAGAAATTAATAAACCGACTTTTATTATGACATACTGAATTTATTACATCAATTAAGCATTATACCTAATTAAGGTCATTCATTCGTTCTTTTAATAATACAAAACCATAACACTGATTGGCCATGCAAGGGTCATTCATTTATAAAGATGTCTTATCGTAGAATACTTACTATTTATGTAATCAAATTAAAATGATTAATCCACTCTATTTATTCCACATTTTCAATATTATGTTTACCGATGTTGCTCACCTTAGTCATAATTAATTAAACGGCGTTTAAAGTACTGAATCGGCTTAGTAGTTAGGCGTGATATAATTTATGGGACCTTCAAAAGGGTTTCCGTCATCTATGGTTTCCGTAATGAAGGATACCTGAGCACCAGTTGTTCTTGACCTACACTGACCTAAAATTGTGTCATACATCCGATTCTTCCGCGTTATCGATGAGTTAAATACAATTAAGTTCTTATTAGATTAGAATCTACACGTATATAAAATTAATTAAACTTGGGAAGAGTGAGTGACTAAATAATAGAAAAATAGTAAGTAACATTAGAGGAATTACCAATGATTTAGCTTTTGTTATGAGAAAGCTTTTCAAGTCATTCTTGAAGACTTGAGAGGATTACAAAATGAAAAAAGTATTATATATAAGTGTGATAATAAAATGATTTTAGATGTTTTCGAAATAAACCCTTTAGTTTTTACTATGTTGATTTTATTTACTACTTTGAACACTTAGAAATGGTGTCATTACGAACCTTTTTTATTCTCAAGGCAATGATTACACAACTCACTAGTTCGCTTATCGATCTGCGATTGAAGGTATCTGTTTTTCAATTTAAATTTACCTTAGAGGAAGTCAAAGGAAGTACCTAAACGTTACATTTTCCTTGTTCATAAGTTCTCTTGTTCATAAGATAATAAAAAGAAGAAAAAAACATAGAAATGGTATTTTAGAAAATAGAAGCGACCCAAGAAACCTTCTTAATCTATCGGTAATAAATAATAAATAGTTGTATGATCTGATATCTATGAGTAAAAGGAACTTCGATTCCTGTCTTGGGTTGATTACAAATGTTCATGGGCGGCAGTGACCACTTACCATCAGGTGGACTGCATGCTCGTTTGCTACCTCACAGTTAAAAAAAACAGTCACATTTACAATTAGTATATAACATGTTGAACCCAAATTAGGCATTAATAATGTACAGTACTGTACATAGTAACAGTAACTTGTTGCTAACTTATGTTCAGTATAATACAGTAGAAATATGAACTGGTATATCGGTGAGAACTTCCGTGTGGCTGACAGGTACCCCAGCGGCAATCGCGTCTCCCGGTAGTTGCAAACCACAGCTTGTAGGTGGAAGTGAAGTGATATCATCGCAATATGTCTTGTTATTTGAATTTACACACCACTGTAGGCACTAAACTGTATTAGGAATTACAATGTAAAGTAACAAATATGATGTAATGTAGTTTGATAAATTGTAGAGAAATTTAAAACACATTTGTTGTCGGTAAAAAAATAACGGCCTGCTTGCTGGGTGTGAAACGAATTTCTTAAATAATAAGTTAATTAAAGGTGGTAAAACCTTTAACGGTTCGACTGCGGAAGCACCACCGCCATACCTATTTCTGCTTTATAACAGCAGTCTTAAACGAGGAGTACCAACTTATGAGTTGTCCTCAGGGGTAGCCACACATTTGTAGTCGACCTAAGAAAGAACTTCGATCCTATCTTGGGTTCATTACAGGTGTCCATGGGCGGCCGCGATCACTTACCACCAGGTGGATTGCATGCTCGTTTGCTACCTCCCAGTAATAATAATAATAAAAATAATTTTCATTATATGCAAAGGAGTTTCAATTATCACGAAATATTTTTGTAAAGCAGTTGCTGTTTTATGGTTATTAAAAAATAACATCATAGTAAGATAAAGGTACTTTATAGCAAAATAGAAAATCCGTTTCAAATTTAATGACTCTAACAATGTTTTTTCTCGTCGTATATCTACGCTTCTAACATTATATCAACGAGAGTCCTTATCTTAAATTATATACTTTTATAGTTACAGTGTAATATAGATAAATTAAAGATGGAAATGAAATAATAACATCTAGAATGCTGTTCACCTTTATTGTTTACTTTGCAAGGTTATGGATAGATGGATAGCAAAGGTACTTACCTACTATAGAGTTTATAGTATACAGTCAGAGTCTACAGTGTCTAAAACAATACAGCATATAACAGGTTTACCAAAAGAACCCCTGTTTCCTTATAACAGCAGTGTTCTTGCTGCTGTATTCTGGTTTGAAGGGTGTGGTCAGAGAGACATGCTTAACCGAGGGGTTCCAACTTAGTCCTCTGGGGTAGCAACGCATTTGTGGTCGACCTAAGAAAGAACATCGATTCTATCTTGGGTTGATTACAGATGTCCACGGGCGACAGTGGCCACTTACCATCAGGTGGACTGCATGCTCATTTTCTACCTCCCAGTCATAAAAATATATGTATATATATTTTTTTGCTACACTTTGTAACATTTCTCGGATAATCATATAATCAGATAACAAAATTCAAGAGGTTTTCTCTTGAAATTTTGGTCTTTGGTCTTTCTGACGACTGTCGCTTTACACTCACCTGCAGGGTAAAGGGGAACAGTGTAGAGTCATTATTCACTTATTTTAGTTACTATAAATTATTACTATAATTACATTTAAAGAGTGTGACCTCACAGTCTTTCGAATTCCGAAAATGTTTAGACAAACAGCTACGAGCTGAAGTCTGCAGTCTATAAGTATTTTAGATGTACTCGTATTTGGCCATTTCTATTCTGCGACATATTTAGTAGTTATGTTACCATGTGTTGCATGTATTGTTCATATAAATATTACCGAGTAGATGATTACGTGAGTCACTGTCTTTGTTGTGTGTAATTTAAAAATATTGATCATTACACGTTATATTACTTACTATAGTGTTTGCACGCGTCGCATTATGACATTGACATATGTCGTAACACTTCCATTTTCGTGTAAATAAGCACCTTTAACACTAATGAAGTGTCACTTTACCTTTCAGTGAAAGTCCTATCAAATTGGTTCCAGTACTTCTTTACTGATGACTCTTGACTAATATTTGACTACGATTGTGAGATCGTAGAAACACTTGATTTTCCTATGATAGCAAAATTTCATTAACTATATGAATAAGGTTACCAAATCCATTTAATTTCGAGCTTTTCTCTTTAACGGTGCATGCTCTGTAATGTGCAAGTGCAAACATTTTTGTAAACCTTATAATAGGCACTCCTAAAGTTACACCAAACCCCGTTGACGTAGATATTTAAAATAATTCCTATTTTATATACACCGATACAATGCCAATGTTTACGTCAAATACAAGTTAGTACGTAGCCATTCACAAAGTAATCACTTACAGTGCGCTCACGCATGAAAATTGTTTGAAAAGGCAGAGGCATAAAAACCTTCCGTAATATCTATACGTACGCAAGCTGGACACCCACGTTGCGAAATTCCTGTCCATTATCTCACCTATCCCACGGGCTCATGTGACAAACGGGAGCCAATGGGCGGAGTCCTTAGTACTCCCAGATTTACTTTTTGCGTAAAAATACATTTTTCTCAGCAATTCAAGTGAAAGACGTCGGTGCTTCTCAATGAATTATTTGAGGATGTGAGCCCAGTCGTAGCTGACTTTAGGCGCGCTTTTGTTAGTTGAATGAAATATCAAATACAACGTGTGGGTGTCAATATGTACCGTTTCGAGTTCTTATAAAGATCTTGTATGGACAACTGTATCTTGTGTTATGGACGCTTGTAACCAGTTACATGCATGTATGACTGATATTTTTGTATGGTATTAAAGTACACATTATGTAGTTTGATATTAAGTACAAAACAATATCAGGAGCAACTAGAACAGAAATTAAAACCGAGAATAGAAATTAAAACATGTTGCGATTCGAACCCAGATCCCTTCGATCGAGTCGTCATCTTATTCTGTTTATTTGGTTACCTTTAACAAAAGTTACGTATTAATTTATGTGTTTATAATTTCTACACTCGGATCAATTGTATACCCATATCAGAAGCTGTAAGTGCTTAAGCTGTTATAATAAAATAGGTGTTAAAATAATTTTATTAGCGGTAATCTGATAAACGCCGAGCGTACAGTTTCAGTGCTCCATTTCCAGCCGCGCTCATCATAACTGCTTAATGTAAATAATGCGTTGTTATTGTTTACGGACCACCAGCAGACACGAGATAGGTACGAGTGCCCCCGCGAAGTCTGTTCGGCACCTAAGTTTATGTTTTGTTAAATATTATTTTTAAACGCCCCAAACAAGGGAGAACACATGTGCCACCTGACCTTACTGAGCTTTCGGATTCCCACGCCGATAATGTCTTAGTCCTTTAAACGTGCGTTAAAGTTACGAAGACAAGTTGTTGACAAAAACTGCACCCATTACGATGTTATAGTTTACGACGCTTTAGGGAATAACCGGGTTTGTTTCGGGAGCATATCTCGGTGGCAGCGAGGCTTAAATATTTTTTGTTAGGCCAAATGATCTCGTGATTGTTTTTTAATTCATTCGTCGTCATGTGGTTCCAATCAATCCACTACAGGGCTTTTAACTTTTTCAATCAATATTTACAGTTTGGGGATTTTTACGGACCGATACAGATTCTACTGTTTTAATTATACGTGAAACCCAATGAAGTGAATAAATGGTATGATTTTATACATAGAACAAATTAAAAGGTTTAGATATATATTTGTGAATTATATCCGAACTAGTAGGAGGATCTATGTATTTATTAGATTTTAGCTTAGAAGGAGACTAGGGGAGTTTGTAACCCAAAACAGGCAATACTGTCTCTAAACTCCACTCTTAACACCGAAAAGGGAATTTAATTTATTGTTTGTACATATAAATGCCATTTATAAAACTAGGAGGTAGCAATCGAGCATGCAATCCACTTGATGGCCAGTTTTCGCTGCCGTCCATGGACATCTGTAATCAACCCAAAACAGGATCGTAGTTCTTTCTTGCGTTGACCACAAGTTTAGCAAACCACAATCACACATGAGAGTACTGATATTTTTTATAAAGCACGAGAGAAAGAAAGCCTTTAAGAGGCTCTATCATTTGATGGACTATGGCTATGGGTACTTCTGGGGAACACACTTAAACGAGGCATTTCAGATAAAAGCTTAAACTTACTTTATTTCAGATAGGTACTGTATACTGTATATTTATAATAAATATAAATTTTAGAATCATGTTGACGTGATAACGTCTTATAAATCTATGAACGCCAGCAGCACTCACGAAAAAGTGTCACGTTCCACGTGCAAGCGAGAGCGGGGAAGAAGCGATAGAGTCACGATCGGCCTAAGCGTTCGGCTTGTGACGTATTTATCTGTCTTCCACTCCATCAGCCGATGCGTCCGATCACGTCAACTGTTTTGTCAAAAGTTAAGGTAGTTCTTTATCGAAAAAATTGTAATTTTCAATTAACTCCTGCTTTGTATTATACAAAATAATGATAATTCGGTGATAATAACTCAATTCATAAAAGTACACAATTTTTTGTCAATATTACCTTATGACGTTATCACGAAAAATTATCGTCCGTGAACCGACTTTACAGACAACCAAATTTTTTCAAAATTAATACCACTGTACCAATTTGCATTGCGTAGTAATAAACAGAGTCCTTTTTTTTATACGGGGCAACCCGGCAGTTAGATCAATGGATGGATGATACGGCGTCACAACGAACAGTTTTATGAATGGGCCATTATTGCCTCTTCTATGCAATTACAAAGGGTGGTGTATAGAGTGTGGTCGTCAATTGCAGAGTCAATGAGGCGCCCAACCCTAGGCATCCCGCTGAGTCACTTATTGTTCCAACATCTGCCACGACCTACGATACCAGAGGTCCTCAATTATTCTTATACGGCGATGGCCTTGTAAATATTATGTGGTAGTTACTTTTACTTTTTACGGTTCGACTCCGGAGGCACCACCGCCACACCTATTTCTGCCTTATAACAGCAGTACTCTTGCTGCTGTGTTCTGGTTTGAAGGGTGTGGTCACGGAGACATACTTAACCGAGGCATCCCAACTTGGTCCTCAGAGGTAGCAACGCATTTGTGGTCGACCTAAGAAAGTACTTCGAATCTGTCTTGGGTTGATTTCAAATGTCCATGGGCGGCAGTGACCGCTTACCATCAGGTGGACTGCATGCTCGTTTGCTACCTCAAAGTCATAAAATAAAATTGAGCTTTGTATTGTAACGCTAGAGGGATCCTTATCTTGTTAATTGGATGAAGTTCGTCTGTTCGTATATTAAATATATATGTAAATCTTTTAACTCTTCTCATAATTGGACGTCTGTTTTATCTAGTACGTTAAAAACCTTAAGAAAAGATAATATTTTAAAACGGTTTTATGGAAGTTTTACGGTCGTACTCAAACGTTTAACCTTTAACTAGGTTTTTTAAAGTGTTATTTTGTATAGATTTCTAAAGGTTTAAATTGTCTTTAAGTACAACCGTTAATCAGACATTCAAAATAAGGAGATATTCTTATAACCTTCACGATTCCAGGGCATAGTGGTGAGTACGGGCGAGAGATCGGAATTCGGGGACATATTCCGCATGATGCAAGCTGAGGAGGCGCCGAAGACTCCGCTCCAGAAGTCCATGGACATGCTCGGCACCCAGCTGTCCATGTACTCGTTCTGCATCATCGGCTTCATCATGGTGGCTGGGTGGCTTCAGGGCAAAGCGCTGCAGGACATGTTCACCATTGGCGTCAGTTTGGCTGTCGCCGCTATACCTGAGGGTGAGTGGGTATCGTGACTATGTTTGTCTCTACTGATAGTTGAATCTACTGATCAACCGAGGGCTGAGTAAGGTTTTAGGTTATTTACATGGGGAATTTCCAAATGTGTGCCAATGTGATATGCAAGTATTCGAAGTACTACAAAAGTTCTAATTAACTAACATCGTCAAATTATATTCCAGGTCTTCCGATAGTGGTGACGGTGACGCTGGCGCTGGGTGTCATGAGGATGGCTAAGCGCAACGCCATCGTGAAGAAACTACCCACCGTTGAGACATTGGGCTGCGTCAATGTTATTTGCAGTGATAAAACCGGTTAGTTTAATTTTAAAGAATTAACGGTTTTCTTTTCGATTAATAGTGAAGTTAGAATTAGTTTATCACAGTATTTTTTGAAATTTTTTTTTTTTTTTTTTTTTAATGTATGAATTAATTTCATTGTTAAAAAATGAATTATCCCAAAAAGCCAACTCAGAATACGATTTCAGCCAAACGTATTCATTTGGATACGCGGTATCGTTGTTAGTTGGATGAAAATTATTTGCACGCGCGCACGTTAAAGTGTAGTGTATCGACGCAGTACGAGCGTCTAAATGCGCGCGTCGTAAATGCTGACTACACCCTTCAAACCGGAAGACAGCGGCAAAAACGTGTGACCGGTGTTATAAACAAAAGGGCTTTACAATAATCACATACTAAACGCGTCCCGCGGCGCCGCGCAGGCACGCTGACCAAGAACGAGATGACGGTGACGACGCTGGCGACGTCGGGCGGGCACCTGGCCGAGGTGTCGGGCGCGGGCTACGGCGCGCGCGGCGACGTGCAGCTGCGCGCCTACAAGGGCCGCGACCCCGCCGTGGCGCGGGACGCCGTCGCCGCCATGCTCGAGGTGAGCCGGCCTCGCTGGTCGTGATGTGAGGAGGGAAGGCTTGTTTGCATCGAGTAGGCTGCGACACTGCTGGGATTCGGATACGGGACGGAGTGCGCCCGGTCGGCTGGTGTTTTGATAGATGTGTAATGAGGTGGAATATAAGAACCCGTTGATCTGAAAGTCGGAGACATAAAACACGGCCGTCCACATCCAGGTGGGAGTTCTGTGCAACAACGCGACCATCCGCGACGAGGTCCTGTACGGGCAGCCCACGGAGGGCGCGCTGCTGGCCTGCGCCTACAAGAACGGCATGTCGGACATCCGCGAGCAGTATACGCGGCTACATGAAATACCTTTTAGGTGAGTTTGCTGTTGAATTTTTTTTTAATGACTAAGATTTAGTAAACGAGCGAGCAGTCCACCGGATGGTAAATGGTCAGTCGCCCATGAACATCTGTAATCGACGCAAGATAAGATCGAAGTTATTTCTTAGGTCAAACACAAAAGCGTTGCTATCTGACCACATCCTTCAAACCAATACACAGCAGCAAGAATACTGCTGTTATAAAGCAGAAATAGGTGTGGCGGTGGTGCCTCCGAAGTCGAACCGTAAAAAAATTCCACCACCTTGAAATCTCCTAATTCCATAATTCACCATATTGTCTAATAAATCTTATTTCAACATCTCAAATGTCCAACAGCTCGGAGACGAAGATGATGGTGGTGAAGTCAGCGCCCAAGTTCCCCACGGCCCAGCAGCTGAAGGAGGAGGTGTTCGTGAAGGGCGCGGTGGAGAAGGTGCTGCCGCTGTGCTCGCACTACGTGGACAGCGCCGGCCTCCGCGCGCCCCTCACCGCGGACAAGAGGCAGCAGTTCCTCGCTGAAGCTCAGAACATTGGACGCATGGGTAGGTTGGACAATACTTAGGGATGCCAGTTAAATTTGGGTTGTCGGCGCGAGTGAGGCTTATACTATATTTTATGGTTTGTAAACTAATAGACAATGTTAAAATATTATATATACAAGGCAACGCGTTTGTGGTCCACCTAAGAAAGAATTTCGATCCTATGGGTTCATTACATTGGCGGCAGTGACAATTAACCATCAGGTGGACTGCATACTCGTTTGCTACTTCCCAATTATAAAAAAACACATACGTCCTTGCTCACGAATTCCCATAGACTATCACTCTCATCCCCCGCAGGGCTCCGCATCATAGCGCTGTCCCGCGGCGCGAGCCTGGACGCGCTGGTGTACACGGGCGTGTGCGGCGTGTGCGACCCGCCGCGCGAGACGGCGCGCGCCGCCATCGCCGCGCTGCGCCGCGCGCGCGTGCACGTCAAGATGCTCACCGGCGACGCCGCCGCCACCGCGCTCGCCGTCGGTGAGCGTGCGCCCCGCCCCGCCCCGCCCCGCCCGGCGACAGCTGCTTAATGCGTTACCCAGTTACCGTGACAGCTGGTTAATGCGTTACCCAGTTACCGTGACAGCTGGTTAATGCGTTACCCAGTTACTGTGACAGCTGGTTAATGCGTTACGCAATTACTGTGACAGCCACTTCTAAAAATAGTTATCTGCTTTTGCAAACGTCCATTGACGGCAGTTAGCTTTATAAACAATACAAAATCTGATCACCCAGTCCCCTGGCTACAGCACTGCTAAATAATATCTTAACAAAATTTTAGATTCTAAATACATACAATGTTAATAAATATTTACACATTTAGGAGACAACGTCAGTTGTAATATAATTTTAAAATCAGAAATAATTAAATACCCATCAGGCTTAGCTTATAAAAAAGAATGAACATATTGATCGTCATTTATAAGTCCTCTAGAGAAGAAAAACTTTTAAATTTGAATATACATTTCAAACAGCCAATACCTATAATACATTGCATACTTCGCGCACATACCACAATAGCAGTATATAATCCGCAGGTCAAATGGTCGGTCTGGACGTTCTGCACTCGCAGTCGCTGTCCGGGGAGCAACTCGACGCCATGTCGGACGACGAATTGGATGGAATTATCGATTCTGTGAGTAATTTTCATATTGCAGTTCGTGGGTCACGTTCAAAGTATGCAGGCCTGATTGGCAAAGTTGTTCTCGTGATTGTACTAACATATCTATCGTTTCTCTATGTACACGATTCAAAGTATAACTACTAATTGTAGTTAAGTGCAAACAGTAAATAGTAATATTTTTTTTATTTTGCAGATAAGCATATTCTACAGAGTAACGCCTAAACACAAGCTGGCCATAGTGAAATCTCTGCAAAGACTTGGAAATATCGTTGGCATGACAGGTTGGTTTTATGTAACATAAAGTACAAAAGTCATATAAAATAACCCATTATTCATTTAACCCTACAATTTTATATTAGATTAATATGTGTTTTGCGACGTCTGGGCAAGAAATTACTTGCACAAATTGCTCAACTAATGGACTGTTTATTACTTTTGTCACAATAATTTTATATCATTATGGATATTATCGTCGTTATAATATAGGTGTTAGATTATAGTTTACGTACCAATTTAAGTCAAAACAAAATTACCCATTAGTATTGAAGTTGTCCAATCCTTGACAGGTTGACTATTAAATAATGCTTTTTTTGCGTTAAGACCGCCTTTTGTACCATTTTTTTTTGGGTTCATATCTTATATAAAGAAATGAGAGAGAGAGAAATGTTCACCATCAGGTGGACTGCCTGTTCGTTTGTTACCTCGAATGTTATAAAAAAATGTGTGTTGTGCAGGCGACGGTGTGAACGACGGCGTGGCGCTGAAGCGGGCGGACATCGGCATCGCGATGGGGCGCAACGGGACCGACGTGTGCAAGGAGGCCGCCGACATGATCCTCGTCGACGACGACTTCGCCACCATCATGTTAGTGCTTTTAAATAATAATAAGAATAAGAAAATTTCAAGGTGCTAGAATCTTTTAGTACTATAATCCTTCTTACATTTAAAATATAATGTCAACCATATGAACTTATTCATCTGAATGAAACGAAGTTGTATTGAATAGTAAATAGCTACGTATGTGACGTGTTGCAGCGCGGCGATCGAGGAGGGCAAGTGCATATTCTACAACATCCGCAACTTCGTGCGCTTCCAGCTGTCCACGTCCATCGCGGCGCTGGCGCTCATCGCGCTCGCCACGCTCATGGGCATCCCCAACCCGCTCAACGCCATGCAGATCCTCTGGATCAACATCATCATGGACGGTGCGTGCTTGTCTTCGTCGTCGACGTAATATAAATACGTGAAGCAAAAAGTTTAGGAACGTTTTTGACGACAGTCACACGAACGGAGGAGTATGAATTTTGGCACAGTCAAAGTTTATACGGAGAGGAAGTGCCGAAAGACAATATTTTATATAATGATACATTAGAAATACATTAATCCCATTCCATTTGGTTTGTTTTCGTTTCCAGGTCCCCCGGCTCAATCTCTGGGCGTGGAACCGGTAGACCACGAGGTGTTACGTCGCAAGCCTCGCGACACCTCGCGGAAGATCATCTCCAGGTCGCTGCTGCTCTCAGTTCTGTTGTCGGCCGCCATCATCATCGCTGGTACTCTCTGGGTGTTCAATCGAGAGGTGGGTGGATTTGTTAATTGACAAGAGCCTAGTATTAAAATGTTAAACATAGTATCGTGTTAGTTACCCATAATATAAATACAAATATCTTGAAATATTTTAGTGGTTTATGAGTCCTCTATCTCTCTACATTTCTATATTGTCTTTTCTATCTATCGTGTATTGTTTTCTGATATCCCCTTTTTATAATTCTAGTTTTTCTATCTGTATTTTTCCTTTCCTTTCTGTTAATATCTCTCGGTTTTTTTCGAGCACTCTCCTCTTGTCTACCTCTCCCTCAGCAGAGAGAGAGGAGGCTATCTTGCTCCCCCCCCCCCATCCCCTCCCCGCATACTACGTTCCCTTTCCTATTGACTTGATTGACGTTTCGCCCTGTACCCGCCAGATGTCGGACAACAGGATCACTCCTCGCGACACAACGATGACGTTCACGTGCTTCGTGCTGTTCGACATGTTCAACGCGCTCTCGTGCCGCTCGCAGACCAAGTCCGTGTTCCAGGTCGGCTTGTTCTCTAACAAGTGAGTACGAGATGTTATTTAAAACCTATATATGTCCATGAATGTGGTATTCGTTCATCTCGTGGTTCGACTCCGGAGGCATCAACAATAAATCTATTTTTGTTTTATAACAGCAATGTTCTTGCTGCGGTGTTCAATAAGACACTCCTCTTGAACTATACTCAAATATGTATCATATCATATAATTATGTTGTATAATTTCCAGAATGTTCTTGGTAGCTGTTACCCTAAGTTTGATCGGACAAATGCTGGTGGTATACTTCCCACCTCTCCAACGCGTGTTTCAAACTGAAGCGTTGACTGGCCACGGTGAGTTGATATTTATATTTATTCAATGACCTATTGTCTAAGTTTTATAAAATATCCTAGCTTACTTTTTTAAATGTCTTTCACTAAATAAAGGACACATTTTACTAAAAAGTAAGTTTAATGAATATTTGTTAGATATTAGCTCTAGCTAGTTTTGAAATGCAAATTAAATACTATAATATGTCATTAATATCATCGTATTTATTCCAGACATAATATTCCTGGTGTGCCTCACGTCGAGCGTGTTCATCGTGAGCGAGATAAAGAAGCTGATCGAGCGCACGCTGAAGCAGCGCTCGTGCGGCAAGTACGCGGGCAAGGCGCACGACGCCATGGACTTCGTATGACACGAGACCGAGCGCAAGGCGCAGTGAGCGCCGCGCGGGGCCGGAGTGTGGCGGACACGGTGGGGACTGAGGGGGGGACCGGACACAGTGGGGGAAGTGCGGGGGGGGGGGGGGGGGGGGAAGGAAGCAGAGGGAAGGAATTAAACCATATTTTATT